>NNCF01128059.1:143379-155576 GCA_002313205.1 Laupala kohalensis
ATTGTTAATAGTTAATTATTTATTTGATGGATTTTATTTCAAGGTAATATTTTTTAAAATTTGTGTTGTAAAACCGTAATTTAAAAAACAAAAATGCTCCCCGAGTCGTCGCCCACTTGATTACTGTGTAGATCCGCCGCTGATTCTGTACAGCACGAGCTCTGTATTTGATAAAGAAACAAACAAACCAAAAAAGAAAAAAATGGCCCGGTTTTTCCTCCGGGTACTTTTGTCATTATTCATCTCCACTTTAATTTGCACACAATACCTAGGACTCATTTTGGAGGAATAAATGGATAACAGTGCGTATTTTAGTAAAAAGAAAAAGATATAAGTGTTGAACGTGCCACTGTCCTTGGGTCCTTGATTGGAATTGATGGGATGGTTCCTTGCTTGTTTCCGGGGAGTAACTTAGTTTATTATCTCTCACGTGGTCGTACGTAGTTTGTTTCTGATTGTTTCACAATAAAGTTGATTTATTTAAACATTTATTTCCTTAAACCCCCGCTGTAACAGGAACGGCGAAATACTTGTCGGTAATTTACTGTGCTGTACATCGTCTGCCCAGGTTTAGATGTAGATATCTCAAATACATGTTGTAATCGTACGTATTTTTATCTAGAGTGGTTTTTCCTTGAAATTCCCGTTAAAATGTATGACCTTCGATAATCTGGAATAATCGCTAATCCGCCACGACCGTGATCCCGAAGGTAACGGATTAAAAAGCTTTTATTACGAATTGTTTTAATATTCTAGATTTAGTTTCGTACAGTATTCGATCGACAATGCATTACGTATTTATTTTTTGTTTGAAAAAGTTTAATAGATAAAATTATGCCTTTTGACCACAGAAATCAAAATTTCTCTCAGAATTGTTTCCGGGTAGTTTTGAAGCAAACTTAGATCTAAATGAAGAGACAAAATTGTTTGATATCGCAACGGGAATTCCAAATTGAACGAGTCTTCAACACTTCTACTTCTACTACGTAATGTGAAAAAGACGCTATAAAAGCATAATATTAACAAACCATTTTTTTCTCGAACGGAAATTTCAATTTTGATATTGTAAATGATAACAATGCATTCTACGAGATGTCATATACTTCAAGGGTCTTCATCAGAATTGTAAAGTAACAATTGTACCTTGAAACCTTTCAGTTGTATGAATTAATAGAAACAAAAACAAATCAGCAGTTTATTTTTGTTTCTAGTGTAACGGTCGTGCGATTATTGTATTAATACATTCCGTTGAATATTTGTGGGGAAGGTTGGTATCATTAGGAATATTCTGGTGCAATGAGCCTGCTTAAAGAACAATTCACTAAAATTATGGACACTTCATTTCGCGTCCAGAAAATAAGTAGTTGAAGCTAGCGATGTCATGTCTTCTGCTTCACACAAAATATCAACGAGATGAGTAGAGACGACTTAAACCATCCATCTGGGGGTAGTTTCTTGTTAGTCACCTCCCTCAATGTGTGATTGGACCCAGTTGAGCACGAATTCCCGAAATTTATATTTGTGTTGTCGAAAACCTTCACCGTCCTCACTTCACGTTGGATTTACACCATTTATTATTCTCCGGAAGATATTTCTTTTTGTGATTTTCTTAATTTCAATATTTTAGAGTCCTTCCATACATTTAATTATTCGTTTCTCTTTTACGAAACATTGTGTTTGCTTTTCCTGTTTACATGAGAATTATTTCATTTATGTGAAATATGGGCGTTACTTTAATTAAAATTGTTTACTTTGTTTTATTTAACTTTATAGACTCGTTATTTTAGACAGGATACCTTGCATGTGCAATGTACATAATATTGTCCTTATGTTTATTATCATTTTTTGTGAGCATGGTAATTTTGTAACATTATATTTCATATTGTTATTGTTTTAGTCATGTTGATTGAAGATAATTATTTATTAACTCTTACAAAAAAATAAAAAAAGGTTGTTTTTTATTAAATTTGACAGTCGAACTAACGAATATTGTCACTGTCGTACAAAACTTTATTTGTTTTTATTGCTATTTCTAGTCGTGAAATTAGACAATAACTGTTCAATATCGTGTCAGTGTATTAAATGCTTCGATGTGGTAAAAGTTTTTTGTGACAAAAATAAAACGTGGAGATGCCGGGGTTTGAACCCGGGACTTCTCACATGCGAAGCGAGCGCTCTACCACTGAGCTACATCCCCCACTTGTATAACGTGTTCAAGGTTACGAGACTGTATCGTCCGTCACACGCCATGCGTTGCAACACGCCTGCCACATTGGCGTGAGTCTTTACACGATTATTCAAAATGTTCTTGATAAGGAATCATCAAATGATTAATTTTTGGATTCATCTAATTGTCAGTTTTATCTTAGTTATTTTAAAGCGTCGTTTCATCTTAGTTTCTTCACTGTTCTCGAATATGTTCTGAACTCGCAATCTTTTAACTATTTTTTCTTCAGATGAACTCGAAGTTGTTCCATACAAAATCAACGAAGATCAATATTCTCTTTATACAACTTTCGAATGTTTGGTAATTGCGAGAAAGAGTTACTATGGATTGGAAGGAATATTCGTTCGGGAGTCGACGAGCGCCGGATGTGACAAGCGACCAGCGCAGCGCGCCTGCCTGCTCGTTTTACACGGCAATGACACACGCCTTGATAATGAACCCTTTGTGCTGACGACTGAGTTGGTGCTTAAAATCACGCGTGAGATATAACGGAACGTGCTGAATGTCGTCCAAGGCTATCTCATCCTTTTATTTCAATGCAGTGATTTGGATTATCATTCTATTAATCAATGCAGGTTCTTCAAAGTTATTTGCGACCTCTCGCACTGCCCCCCCCCTCCTCCTCCATTTTATGAAATTGAATGAGTAAATGAGAAAGCAGTTAATTATAATGTCCTCCTTTCTAATCCGTAAATATTCTGTTAATATTAATGAAATTCAATAAATATTCTGTTTGTATTAATGAAACAAACTCTGAAATTAATCTGGGCATTGATGGGCACATAATCTTCCACATTAATAAGGGAAATGTGAAGCAAAGTAAGGTGCACGAAAGGGGTAAATCGAGTGTTTGGGCCGTCAGCACAATACAATGTGCGATAAGTTTATATTCTTTTCATGGTAAAATGTTTTTATATTTAATAAGTAAATAAACTTTGTCAGAAAAAAGAGTATGACTGCAATCTGCGTGTGACCACGTGGGGATGGGGGTGGGGAAAAACTAAGTTACTCTCCGGAGAGAAGCAGGGGACGTATTCCATCAATTCCGATCAAGGGCCCGATCAAGGGCAGTGGCAATTTTTGGGAAGGGAATTATACAAAATTATTCCTGAATGATGAGGTCCTCTTTGGCAAAGAGTTGTTGAGATGTCAGGACGATGAATATTAGCCTTATTACGAGTGTTGTGTTCGAGAACTAGACTATTTCTTCTAATACTTTAATTCTTCATACTAATACATAATACTTAATACTTTAACATTAGTTGAATCGTATAGTTTAATGATTTATTTAACAATTTTTCATTTCAGTTCTCTGTGATGTGTATTTTTTCTTTTTTTGTGTGTGTTATAATTCCTTGGTGTATTCTGCCACTGGAAAAGATCTGCCCATTTGCAGTTGATAAATATTATTATTATTACTTAAAAAGTATTTTTTCTTACGTGAAATTCAGTGGCGAAACTAGACCGTAATCGAGAGGGGGGGNGTTAAAAATTATAGTTTTACTACACAACTTTTATAAATATTACCTTTAAATAAAATGAATCAAATAAATAATTAACAATCTGGTATGTTTAATAACAATTATTTATTACAGTTATTATTATTGTATTATTAATTTTATTAATACTGTATTATTAATTTTATTAATCTGATATTAATAACAATAACAATTATAACTAATAACAATTATTAATCTGGTAACACTTTTACAAAGTATGCCATTTATCAAATTCAATTTTTATCAGTTATAAGTTCTGATCCAATGAGGGGGGGAGGCTTTAGCCCCCTTAATCACCCCCGTCATAGACCCACCACTGATGAAACTTAACACACATATGACCCGAATAGTGTTATTAAGTTTCATTAAATTTATCATTAAATTTTACAAAGAAAAGCAACACTAATTAGCTTAATATAAAAATCTTCTTACAAAAATTCCGTACGTAAAATTCTTCTCATTACAGTTCGACTCGAATCGCTGGAAATTGTCACCAACAGCCCCACAGTGTATTTCATACGACTTCAATAGTAAGTAAATGCTTAATATTTTCTTCTGTAACTTCTGCTCGAAAAAGTTTCTGTGAAGACCTTTAACTTGAGGAGGCTTTGGGGATTTCGCCCCGTCGCCCTTTACAGATACTCTTTTGCATCTGCCCTACTCTCATTCAAAGAACTACATTCCTCCGTTGAATGCTACGTTTCAAGGTCGTGTTCACCCCTCGTTTCCCAGACACATTCCGGTCGATCTGGTCGTTCCCATTCGGTCGATCCAGTCGTTCACCCCCTTCCATTGGTTGATTCTGCTTCCGGAGAGTAAAAGAGGCACATTTTCCTTCGCGTGGTCATTTTCTTGCATTTTGTAAAACTTCATTTGAAAATATGTTATTTACATATCTATTACTTACGTCTGTGTAATAATCCACCCTTTTCTCTTCTTCATTATTATATATAAAGAACAGTGACCCGGATGAGTCTTTTCCTTTAAACAAAAAAAAANTATATAGTGTTTAACCACTAATACACTAATTGCTGTTTGATTGATATTTCTCTTTCTAAGGGAAAATGTGTCTGTGTATTACCTTATTTTACGGACTATAAGACGCTACGCACCTTAATTTTTAAGCAAATTTTTAAAAATATAACATTTTTTACACCATTTTTATTATTAGATTGCAAAGCCAGACTAAAAAAATTCTTAATTTATAAAATATGACCGATAACACAAATCATTTCAATTCAAGTTCACCGGCACCGTGGACTGCAATGAGGCGTCATAGGCTTGACAATGTTCTGGGTGCGTGATGGCGGGGCCGGAGGGAGACAGTGGATCCCCGCAACTCATGTTCGTCGCATCGGTGCACTGCTGCTGCCAGTTGAATCCAATGTTGCCAGATAGAGATAGGTTTCCCGTGGCATCGAATATAGGGCCATTTTTACGACCGGCGAGAATTTTAAATCAAACACTGGACATTTTTATATTAATTTGGAGTATAAGACGCACCTGAATTTTGGAGGCAATTTTTTGAAGAAAAAAGTGCGTCTTATAGTCCGTTAAAAAACGGTACTAGTGAAATTTTGTACGCTCTTCTTAAAATAACAGGAAAATGAATCCACAGCGCCGGTGAATGGGAGTGGGATGCGGATGATTGGTAATTCTATAACAGATAATATTGAAACTGAAAAAATGTATCATTATTCTTTAATATGTATTTGACATTTTTTAAATTAATAAATTTATCTTCAATTACAAAATTTAATGAACTGTTAATTATCCATTTGATGAATTGATGTATTATAATAAAATTCTAAATCGCTGTAATATTTACAATTATATTTATAATAATATTTATAAAATTTAGCCCCTCCCTTGATTATGGTGTAGACCCGCCGCTGCTCTTCACCTCTCAGAACCCTTTCATTCAGCCGCTTTATAGTATTTTGAGTCGAAGTTTTTGAGATGTCGGAAAAACCACCTGAAGATTTTGGTGACTCGCCATCACTTAATAAATGCAATATACTATTATTATTATTATTTTATTTCATTAATACATCTCAGCTTCTGCTGGTATAAATGAGGTACGGATACAAATCAAGCACACTTATTTACTCTTGGCTAAAGAATTTACGCACTATTCGTGTCGTATTCAAAATAGCTACCTTCTGAAGAAGAATATACACTTCTCTCCTTACACCGAGGATCTCATGTAGGGCTTTAGGGATCACACCAGTTGTCGACAACACAATTGGTACAATATATACCTTACTAAGCTTCCACATCTCTTGAATTTCATCACTTAAATCAGCATATTTCCGTTTCTTCTCAGCTATGGTGTTTTGGATGTTGCGCTTATTAGGTACCGCTATGCCAATGAGATATGCAGTTTTCAATTCCTTATCGCGCAGAACAATATCGGGTCAGTTATTGGGGATACATCTAACAGTTATAATTGACCTGACATTGTAGGAATCTAACACAGAGGTTACTTCATATTTATAATAAGGCGTTTTATCCTTATGTATGAATATGTCAAAAAGTTTTGAATTTAACGCTATTTCTTGGTGGATAATAGCTACAATTTGATCATGACGATGTAAATACTCTGATTGACACAGGGTACTACAAGCGGACATAATATGCTGGATGGTTTCTGCTTTATTATTACATTTCCTGCATCTGTCGTTTTTCACACTAGGTTTCTTAATAATGTGTTTCAGGTAATTCTTGGTGTTAATAACTTGATCTTGGATGGCTATAAAGAAACCTTCAGTCTCAGGAAAGAGATCCCCACATCTCAACCATGCGTTCGACGCGTCTTTGTCGACATATGTTTGGTCAAGGTCATGAGGGTGCCTTCCATGAAGAGCCACGCTTCGCCATCGATTATGTTTTTCATTTCTGCTTTGGATATGGCTATCCACATTATTTTGAGAAGGTTCAATTGATAGGTTTAAAGGCGTCAGTTTAAGATCTGCTTGACTTACACTTCGGTGCAGAGTTGACACTAGTTTCTTAAGGTGGAAATAATCTCTCAACTTCTGGACCTGCCTGTTATGTAGATTTTT
Source organism: Laupala kohalensis (assembly GCA_002313205.1). Classification (NCBI taxonomy): domain Eukaryota; kingdom Metazoa; phylum Arthropoda; class Insecta; order Orthoptera; family Trigonidiidae; genus Laupala; species Laupala kohalensis. The sequence goes on from NNCF01128059.1 coordinate 150,171, forward strand.
AATATCGATTAACCCTCTTCCACCTTCTGCTCTTGGTATTGTTAACCTAGGTGTACTTTTCCTTCGGGTGGTGCTTCCTGAATTTTGTCAATTCAACTCTTGTTTTTCTCATGATATTTTCCAGATCAGTATCTGACCATGATATGATACCAAATGAATATGTCAAAACAGGCACTGCAAATGTGTTGATTGCTTTAAATATATGTTTACTATTTAAGTCCGTTTGACATATTTTCCTCACTCTTAATAAGTAGTCTTTGGTAAGTGAATCNATGTTAAGTGAATCTTTCGCCTTTGTATGATTTATTTTCTTCCCTTGAAAGTATCCAAGGTATTTATAAAAGTTTATTATTATTATTATTATTTTTATTATTATTATAACAGGGAGATTACATGGTAAGAACACAAGACCAAGAGCATCTGTCAGCGCATTCTTCTCGTTATCTTGCTGATTTTTTCCTCGTAACACTGCCGTGTTTTTTGTGAGCCACTCACGATCTCGTCGCATGACCGTCGCGTGTATTTGCCAAACGACGAGTTCGCATTCCGATGGCACTTCTGCTGTTTAGGATGACAAAAGTAATTTCGCAAATGTTTTCACTATCTCTTGTCTTGAGAAGTTGTTTGTTTCGCGCCTGGTAATATCCACGTTTCAGGTGTAAAGACGTCTGTGCTTTTGTAACTTGTTGCTGGGCGCGGAGTTTTAATGAGACTCCAAAGCTGAGGTAATTGATTCCCCCTACTATTTCACTCGTTCTTGATGATCAAATTTTGCGAAGAATTTTTTCAGAATTTTACCATCACAAATTTCTATTTCTTGAAATTTTGCACTTCGAAACCCATCATTAGTTAAACATTTTTTTTCATTTATTAGTTCGTTAATTTTAATTAATTATAGTGGCGCAAGCGTCCAGTGGCAAATCTATGGGAGTGTCTATAACCCTCCCCCCCCCCGATTGAACCTGAACTCTTAACAGATAAAATTGAAGTTGAAAAATGGCATACTTTGTAAAAGTGTTAGCAGATTAATAACTTTAATAAATAATTGTTATTAATAATGTAATAGATATTGTTATTAATAATACGAGATTGTTAATAGTTAATTATTTATTTGATGCATCTTATTTCACAGTAATATTAATAAAATTTGTGTTGTAAAGCCATATATTTTAAAGAAAAATGCTCCCCGGTTAGCCCCCCCCTCCCCCCCCCCCCCCCCCGATTACGGTCCCTCGATCCGCCACACACTTGTAAGCGTATAATACGTACGACGCTTATACATACGACGTCCATATGCACAGATAGCATCGGCAGTGAATGAAGATGTAACACTTTAAAAGTCCTATCCTCATGCAATTTCTTAAATACGAGACACTGAAAATAAAATTCGAAAGATTACACTTAGACTGAAAATTTTCATTCTTCTTACTTCCGGAAGACTGAACGTGTTCTAGATTTAAAAAATTATTTTTTGAAAAAAAAAATTATTTTTTGAAAAAAAAATTTTATTTTTTGAAAAATTTTATTTTTTTGTCAGTCCTACTTTTCTACTTGTGCAATAAAAGGACAATAAATGTGCCGCTCAGGTTTCAAAGAGCGGAAGTGAAAATTAATTTATACTACCATTACATCTGAAATTTAGGAGAACCTTTGTCGGCACTTTCTGAGAATACTGCAAATATTGATGGGTTGTGTTGCTTCTCAACAATAATTGATCGGACATTAGAAACTCATATTAATGATCGTCAACTCTACGACCATAGAAGAATTTAGAAAATTTGTCAAAAATGCACGGACCAATAGAAAAACGTCTGTTTATTTTGACAAACAAGCAAATGTTAAATCCTTGGTTGCTTCCGGAGAGTAATCTAGTTTGTTGACGTCTACGTGGTCACACGGCGCAGTTTGTTAGTGTTTTGAATTAATTTGTTACTTCGTTACCGAACACAACGCAAGTTAAATTAGTGTACTCCGTAGATACATTATTTCTTCTCTGTGTATTTCGTGGAAAATGTTTGAACTTGTCCGAAGAAATCCACAAGCCATTTGCGCAGCTATCCGTTAGTTCCGCATTGGCTTCAGTATCAGGATTGTGTATCTCTCTGGTCGATTTTCATATTTCTTCATTGTAGTATTTTGTAAATGGGAAATGTATCTTAGTGCTATTGAAGATTATCTACATGGAGCGATAGCAGATGGGTGGAAGGCTATTGTTAGTAGGTGGGCCGCTTAGCTGGGTTTACCAACAACTTGGCCCACGTGGAAGTAGTTAGTAAATAGAGTTATTGATACTAGGACTAATAGGAGGTGGATAGAGGAAAGAGGGTTCGCTTTCCGGTTGTCACATCTGTCTCTATGAACTGGGACATTCAGGTGACAATCTAAACAAAATTACACATCACTTATGAAATGCCAATTTCACAATCGATATTAAATGAAATAGCCAAAGTCCATTCCTCCAACTGTATGTGTCAGCGCTAAAGATTGTGCGTTTTCCCTTTGTACAAAAGTCAACTTTTCGTGATCGTTGCTCGTAAATCTCTGTGAGCCGCGACGACAGGACGGCGAAGGGATTAATTGTGATTTTGGTGATTGATGTGAAAGATTCGAGTGGAGGGAATGAAGAAAAAAAAATTAATACAACTTTGAGGAAGAGCAGAAATCGAAACGTTGAAAGCGTATAAAAGCGCCATAACATTTCTAATCAAGACGATAGTATTGTAACAATTTCAATTTTTAATCTGAATATATGCAAATTCCATTTTAAAATTATGTGTAGTTATCGTAGTGAAGGTGAATTGAATATATGAAAGAATTTGTTTCCAACGGTCGGTGGAATGAGCAGCCCGTGCAGACAAAGGGTCGTCCCTGCTTTCTCCCCACTCGTGGTGCGCGTATTTAAACAGGGGCGCGTGAGGGTGACGTAGAAGAGGAGCCGGGTTCCAGCACCCGAAGCGACCGCTGATCAATACTTGCGCTCACGGAATAAGAGAGGAGAGGGAGGGATATTCCTGGATTTCGTCTTCACTTTCCGCTAGACGAACGCAGAAACCTTTTCTGTCTTGAGAGGGAGCTCTTCTCTGTCCTTCTTCTCTTCTTTCTTTTCTTTCCTTTTTCTCTTTCCTTCTTTCTTTCTTTCCTCCTCCTCTTCTTTCTTCTCTTCTTTCTTTCTTTTTTCTTTCCTCCATCTCTTCTTTCTTTCTTGCTTTCCTCCTTCTCTTCTTTCTTCTCTTCTTTCTTTCCTCCTTCTCTTCTTTCTTCTCTTTCCTTCTTTCTTCTCTTCTTTCTTTCTTTCCTCCTTCTCTTCTTTCTTTTGCTGCGCCGTTTCTTACCGAATCGCGGTTCGAAAGGGAATGGAGCAGGAAATCAGTTGCAAGCAATGAGAGATCGCCGGCGCAGTGGCGCATCTAGACCGTGATCCAGAGGCGGCGGGACCAACTGGTGAGGATTTTTGTTTAAGAATTATGGTTTTAGAACACAAATTTTATTAATATCACCTTTAAATAAAATGGTTCAAATAAATAATTAACAATCTAGTATTATTAAAATGATAACAATTATTTATTAAAGTTATTATAGTATCATTAATTTTATTAATGTTAGTATTAATTTTATTGATCTGCTATTATTAATAACAATTTTAATATTAATAAAAATGACAATAATAACACCTACTTACAATTATTAATCTGGGAACACCTTTAAGGTGTGACATTTATCGACATCAATTTTATATGTTCAGAGTTCGGGTGCAATAGGAGTAAGGTTGTTCCTATTTCACTATACCTTTTCATTTTGACACGTGCTCCGGAAAATAGTGAAAATTGAATGCTACGTTTTCTCATATTTACCAGCACAAAAATGTGTCAGTTTTAAGAATTCCAACGTTCCTTAAACACAGACTCTTATTATAATTTCATTTCGAAAGTCAAGAGAGCCGAATCTAATACAACTTGTGACGAATATTCACAATTCAAAAGAAGTACAGCGTCCTTTGCCGTCTGTGAAACAAAATGTTTATAAATTATGGGAATGAAACACTAGGACAACGATCTTTTCGTTCGAGCATGTTGCTGTAACATGTTGCAACGGATTCCGTTGGCATCATCCCCCGTCTTGTATTCATCGTTCCCCTTCGAAGAGAAGGGACGGAACATCCCTTGAAGGAAAGAGGGGACACCTGGTTCTCCCTGTGGGAACTAGTGCACCCCTCAGCAGCCGAGACCTGCTCTTCGCGAGTTGGAATGAATGGCTTCAACCTGCAGATGTCTGATCGAACCTCCAGTTGCGGGGAGTGACGTGAATTCAGCTGAAACTCGCAACACAGCAGTGGTCCTCTGTCCATGTCGTCTCGTTTTCAATCGTGCAATCGGAATTTTTTCTTTTCTCCAAAAAACAGTTTTGACTTAACAAAATATTTTGTTCCAAACTAGACAAAAAAATTTGATTTTTTTTTAATTTTTAAGTGCAAAATAATTTGTAGTAGTCAAATATTTTTATTTATTTCATTTCTACGTATTATAAATTACGCTTATACGTTATAAACTCGTCCATTTTATGAATTCTAGTTTTATAATTCTTTTAAAAAATCATTATTAAAAATAGAAATATCTCGCTTTCTGGACATCTTTTTAATTTAACTGTAATTTGTTGGAATTTGTCACAGAGATTTAAGAAATTAAAAATCTCTTAGAACTCGCCAACATTTCGACGTCATCAGGGCTACATTGACGTGAAAATACACAAAAAATATGTAAACAAAAAAAGAAAGTAATATTTGTGAAACACAAAAATTACAAAAACATTATCACATACTGAGAACATATAATTCTATAAACCTACCCCTAGAATTAATTATAATAAAATGTTTCACAACATCCTCCAAACTCGCATCTTTGTGGACTATCATCTCTACATCCTGACTGCGCAACATTTAACAATTTTTAATTTGTAACTTAATCCCCAGAAATCTTAGTTAAATTAGAAATGTATGAATTTCTACTTTTGTTCCGGTACATACGGGATTTGCCAAATAGTACATCAATCCTAAGCGGCGTTATGGTAGAATCATTCGACGCAATTTCGTTCAATCGATATTCTCCATTCTTTTGCAAACTCAGGAAAGTGGACCCGCACGCTTCACTGACTCTGAATCTTCTCCATTCCCTTCAATCGTCTCTCTGTTTAGATACATATTCATCTCCGCTTTTATGGTGAATCAGCACTTTTTTAAACAACTTATAACAATTTCAAAAACTATTTTCTTGCATGATTGTGTTGCCGTATGGCTCATATTAATTTCGTTTTATGTGTACTCAACTTTGGCACGGTTGTGTACATTAATTCTGTAGCCCCATCCTGGCCCGGGTTTTTCTCCGTTTTTCCTTCGGGTAGAGGCGGATTTCT
>NNCF01128059.1:167919-180608 GCA_002313205.1 Laupala kohalensis
ATATATATATATATATATATATATATATATATATATATATATATATATATATATATATATATATATATATATATGTATATACGAAAACATATCAGTCTGTCTCCTAATTGGCCACGACTAAACCATAAAAACGATCGTCATTAAACTTGGCAAGGAAATAGTGTAGATGTTCAGATGAACATGAGTAATTTTATTTTTTTAATGAGTGTCAAGAAAGATAAAAATGCTTTTTGACAATAAATGGCGATGAGATCGGGAAACAGAGAGTATATTTGCTTACTCTACTTAAATCCATGGAGATAGATGAGAGCTGTAAATGGGAATATTGTTTGCCCCGAAGAGTTCTACAAAGAAGTCCGCAACAGCATTGTCTATCTACAAAAATTAACCTAAATTATCGATAAATCATCATTAAAATATAATAATTGAAGAAGAAGAAAATCAATCAGCATGAAATTAAATGGATTATTTGTTTTGCGCATTTAACAAAGATAAATTACGTTTTCAAATCGTAACTTTTTGACGAATAGTTTAGAGTTTACGAGAATTTTAATTAAAAATGATGCAGCCGCGTCGTCGGACCTCGGAAGTCAAAATTCGACCAGTGAAGGTCCCCGCGAGAATGTTTGTGGATGCCGACAAGTTTTCTATTAAATTTGTATTATTATGAATTTGNTTTGATCAAACAATATAGATATATTTTATTTTTTCCCGAGTAATAGATTATTAGAGTAAAAAAAAATCCGGGGCAACGTCGGATGATAATAAATTAAGAATGAAAGTTGAAAGTGGAGTAGAACAGTTGAACTAGAAATGAAAATCAGAATCACGTGACTTGTGTTGTCCTCCCCCCCCACCCCTTTACAAACAGACGCACTAGTCATCGATTGTGTAGGAAACGGATGTGAGGTTATGTCGCGTCGTCACACAGCAACGTGGAAGTATTTTGTCTAATGTCACTGAAAACAACGATGTCTCTCGAATCAAAACACAACCGAAGTGGTTCACGATAATACTCAAGCTAACAACCTTCACAGATCATCTATAATGTTTCCTGTAATCTTGTGAGGACGAGTACATTTTTACAGTACTGTTTTTAAAAGACGAATTCTGTTGGAGGTGACATTCCGTCTCTATAGAGATGAAGACCTGTACTAACTTCAGACAGCAATCATTTCATTTACGACCTATGTGACTAACATTTTCAAAATATATAAATGAGGATTGAAGCATGATTATTGATGAAAATATTTCTCATCTAGTAAATACCTGATTTGATGCAAAGGCTGAGTTTTTGCATAATGGACCTGCGAGCTATCGCGTACACTACTCACATGCGAGTTACTTCTGCGCTTGCTCAGGAGTTAGTGGTACACTAACGCTCGTAGCGTAGTACGTTACAAAGCCTGTGTTTGCGTATGATGTTAGTGGTGCGGATGTGAGGTTATGTTGTGTGCGAAAGTGATTTGATGGTTATGTACCGTATAAGCACTCACAGTTAGTGGCGGATATATGGAGGGGGCTACAGACCCCCCCCCCCCTNACTCTTAACAGATAAAATTGAAATTGAGAAATGGGGCACTTTGTAAAACTGTCACTAGATTAATAGTTGTTATTAATAATGTTATTATTATTATTGATAACACCAGATTGTTAATCATTTATTTGATGCATTTTATTTAAAGGTAAATATTTATAAAATTTGTGATGTAAAACCAAAATTTTGAAACAAAAATTGTGTCTAGATCCGCCCCTGCTCACAAATCCATCCATTACACTTCTGTTCTTTCCATGTGCGTTACGCGGTTAGCGTTATCAACGCAACGCATGCGCTAGGAAGCGTTCACGTCATGCATAAACGTTATGCATTTGGCATTATTTACGTCTACAAATCATTACTAAATTGAAATCATATTATTACCATTACTATGGCGAGAAATGTAACCATTGTATTAGCTAAGATGAAACAAACAAATTTGTTGACACGTCCATTCAGTAGCGTTCGTCTGATGATGGCAGCAACATGCAGTTGGAACGTTGCAATAATATAAATAAATAGTCTACATTAAAAGGTCGATTAAGTGTTTCATTTTGAACACCGCGCCGCCAGCAGATCTTAGTTGATTCCTCTAAATATCCTTCGTGTCAGCGGGGATTCGGATCCTTGGGGTCTCTTCGAGTGCTATAAACTCACGTGACTCATTCACTGAAAGCGAAGGGAGGACGCAGTTGAACCTGTGCCATGTGTGACACGCGTTTCATCTCCTCCTCCTCTTCCATGGAAATGCGTCAACTTACTCGCACGCGGAACGACGGAGGAGATCATCACGCTTTGGACGCACCACTCGAAAAGAGAAATTCAGTCACAGTGGAAAATAAAATGAAAAGGAGTGATGTGCTCAATTCAAAATTTTCGATTCCACATTATTTCCTCAATTCACGAATCCCATTCCTTCAAACTTAAATAAATAAATTTATCGTCAAAAAAGCACTTGCAAACTGGAGGTCAATAAACTAAGTTACTCTCTGGAAGCAAGCAAGGGACCATCCCATCAATTCCGATCAACGGCGCTAAGACAGATGTATATTCTCTAGGTATGGCGCTAAGACAGATGTATGGTTCTCTAGGTTTTGTCTAGGGGCGTGATTATTGTAACAATAAATCGTAAATTTAGTGTTATTTCAATTCTTATGATTTTTAAACACTATACTCAGAATAATCTATAGTTCGATAATAACTTACATGTAATCTTTTGCTTAAAATTACAAACATATTGATATTATATATGTATTATAACTCGCAGCTAACTTTTTATCTTATCTAGCAATTTTTGCTGAATTTTTTGAATCCGCCTCTGCCTTAGGGCCCTTGATCGGAATTGATGGGATGGTCCCTTGCTTGCTTCCGGAGAGTAAATTAGTTTTTTTTTCCTCCACGTGGTCATACGCAGTTTGTACTGTTTTTTGACAATAAATTTATTATTATTATTAAACATTTATTCTATACCTACGATTCCCCGGTGAGGCGGGAGATTTTTCATTATACCTCAACATCCAGACCTTCTCAGCCTTCTGTAAAGTGAGTACCGGGTCTATCCTGGAGTGAAAACCGACCGGAGCGAGATGCCGATCACATCTCCTCCTCCTCCTCCTCCTCCTAGTGCCGAGGCTACGACATCACAGCGGAGCTCTCCCCTCAGTCAACCGATTGGGCACCTTCGTGGACTGTTGAGGGGTAGTTTGACTTTTGATATCTACACTTACCTATCGCACAGAATTTGCTTTATTGCATCAACAGGACATGATTTACACAGACGCAAACACTTTGATATTTGTTATTAATTAATAATATTTGCTAAAACTGAACTATGCGCAATTCGTTTCCTATCACCCTTTAGTTTTTAAACACTTCAGACATGAAATGAAAGTAGTAGAGAAAGAGCTGTCGCATTATTGCATCCCTTCTCTACTTATCTTCCTCCTGTTGTGATATTCGTTTATCTGATTTGCTATTACCCATTCAGTTTCGGAAAGAGTAAATAACAATTGATTTGTTCTACAGTGCATCAAAACTACATCTTTACAGTTTCATTTCGTACACATAAGCAGAAATTAATTTAGTAATCTCCTTTTACTCTTAAACATATACAAGACGTTAACTAGTGGAAGTAGAGTATAATTATTTTTTAATTATTTGATTGGGATCGACTGCGATCAAAGATGAAAAATTCAAATGTTCTGATAGTAGACAAATTCTTTCACAAGTAAGACTCCAGACGCAATTGCAAAAAACTGAGCTGGATTTTTGTCTGAACCCAGTTGTTCCGGATTCACTCATATTTTTGCTTCGAAATATTATAACAATCTCCTCGTCAGTTGTGGATATGATTTGAAATTCAGAAATGAGTTTGAGGAGATAGGTACGTGAAACATGAAACAGCTTCATAAACGAACGAAAGGTTACAGAATTATGACTTCATCACATCGTATTCATATTACCATCGAGTAGAGACAATATATTAACAGTATATTCGCAGCAAAATTTTCGTATTCAGTAGAATTCCTTTCACCCGGTGTGGTGGGGACTGTGACCCCGACCGTTTAGCTGAATTTCGCGTGAAAAATCGTTAAAAAAGAGCCTACTATTTCATTAGGTTATCACGAATCAACACAAGCAAATGAAACGCCATTACAACTTTTCTTTTAGTTCTCTACTTACAAACGAACACACACAAGAAAAGAAAGAACTACACCTAACGTTGTTACTTTCCGGCAAACGATCGATGTTTGAGTCACTACTCGCCAGACACTACTATTAGACACTGAAAGAGAGAGAAAACTGTTCTATATATTTCCATTAATTATTATTATTATTATTATCTTTATTATTATCATGATCTTTTTTTTCACAACTTGTAGTTGGATTCAGGTGAAGTGCGGGATATACCAAGTATTCTCACCTCAAACAACGTCACAATTTAAAAATCTTCTGACTATTCTTCAGGTGTTAAGGACGGCTGCTTTTTGTAGAGTTATAAATATGTTTTTTGGGAGATGAAGCCGATTAATGCTCAGACACAGACAGAAATGACTCCAGTGGTGGACAGGACTATAGGAACGATATATACACACTCCATATTCCATAATCGAAGAATTTCTCTTTTCAAATCTTCATATTTTTGAATTTTATCATTGCAAGTACTTTGTAGGTTGTGGGTGTTGCTTACTGCAATATCTATGATGTGTGTGATTTTCTTGAGTTTGTCTATTGGAATAATATCTGGTCTGTTGTGATGGATTGTCTTGTCGCTGAGGATTGGTGTATCAAAATAAATTTTCTACCTGCTGTTCTCTGAAATGGATTTTGGGAAGTACTTGCAGTACGGGACAGTGTCTTCTATTAGTCCATACTTCCCGTAGAGTTTCTGATAGATAATATTAGCAACCTGATTGTGTCTGTGGGTGTAATCTATCTGTGCTAATAGAGTGCATCCTCCTGTGATATGTTTTATAGTTTCTGGTTTAATTTTGCATTTGTCATCTGCTGTCAGTGTCTTGCAATATAAATTTTCTATAGTTTTGTGCTTATTACTTGACCTTGAATTGCCATGAGAAATCCATCCGTTTCCGAGTATAGATCCCCTTTTGTAAGCCAGGCGTTCGACGCAACTTTGTCGACATGAGGCTCATCTAGATCATGAGGGTATCTACCATGAAGTAGTTTAGATTTCCATTGGCTAATTCTCTGACTGATTTCAACGTTAACTTTATTTGGTTGTGGAGAGTGGTCTGCTAAATTTAAAGGAGTATATTTCATTTCAGGTGCACATATGGTCTTGTAAAAGTTAGATTCTTCTTTCCTCTGGTGAAAGAATACTCGGAGTTCTTTAATTTGAGAACTGTGTAGGTTCTTCAAATGGATTATATCCCTTCCTCCTTCCTTGCGAGGCAGACTGTGCCTTTCTTCATTTGAGCTTCTGTGATGTGACCTTTGTCATGATGGACTTTTCGCTGGAGGTTTTCCATACCTGTCAGTGTCCAAGAAACTACTCAAAATGAATACGTGAGGATAGGAATGACAAATGAATTTATTGCCTTTGTTGAATTTCGGCCATTTAAATCTGCATGCATTAATTTCCCGGCTCGATCTTCAAATTCCTCAGTTAGTTGCTTTTTTATGCGTGTATGGTTTATGCGTCTAGATTGTTGTAGTCCCAGATATTTGTACAATTCATTTTCTTCCATTCCTTTAATAATTTCATTGTCATTTGTTGTATAAGGTTCTCTTTTAATGTTACCTTTGGAAATGGCCAGTGTTCAGCACTTATCAGTTATTATTATTGTTATTATTGTTATTATTCCTTCTTATAGAAACTGGAAACATACACCCACCCCACAGATGGTATTGGGATAGGGTTTTTTCGATGCACAGAGGAAACTCATCCTGGCCTGTATGATGTTATTAATTAATTCAAAAATTTTCGGACGATGTGACATGTCTGCTTTTTGTGCAACCTTCGTGATATTCTCCTTTATTCCTAAATCTTCCAAATTCTTCTTCAACCTCTTCGATAAAATACTTTCGACACATATCTCTAAAGGGATAATTTCAACAATGCCTAGCTTCCATATATTTTTGATCTCATTTCCTATATCCTCAGAATTTCTGTTGCAGACGTTCCTACAGCACATAACATTTAAATAGTGGTCAAGGGCATCCTCCTAAATATCCTCCATACCGGAGACTTAGGTTATTGTCTTAAATTTCCTCGCAACTAGAAGTTGTTGATTGTGACTACTTCATGCATTCTGTCCCGAACAGTGATACGAGCAACATGACTGCTGTACCCGTTCCGCCAGTCGTGAGTTCGATGCCCAAGTAAGTGAGAAAAGCTGCATTACTTAGAAACTGTGATAACCTGACGCCAATGGTGGCGATTAGGTGGGGGGGGGGAAGTCGCTACCCCCCTTTTTTTAAGGAAAGATAAGACTTTCATTGTAAACATCTAAAACTATGTTAAAATATACACCATCTTTGATGTGGTAATCACCAATTGTCTTTCCATTGATTTATTTCATTATTTAAATCATACTTAGTGGAAATATGCAGAAAATGTAATGTTAATGAAAATTATCAATAAATTGTTTACCCTTCCCACTTTTGATTCCCAATCGCCGCTACTGTCTGACGCAACCAGACAACTAACTATAGATATCGTGATTGTACTAAAACAATTCTATTATGACACTCGCTTGGAAATGTATAAAATCAATTATGACTATACTTTGTCCCGCGTTCAGCTGCATATAAAATGTAATAAACTTTAAAATTGTTTTGTTGGATTTACGTTCTTATATTTTCTTACAGCAGCTAATTTATTTCATATTTTTGTGGGGGTTCATCGAGAACACGCGAGATATTCCGAAGTTACTATTTATAGCAATTGTGAAAGATGAAATCCACCCTTCCTACATTTCCTTTATTTTTTCTGACTACCTTTTATGAATGTTGTAAGACAGTGGAACAACAATATCTATTAATAAAGTATAAACTTTATTGTCAAAAAAGTAGTTACAAACTTCGTATGACCAGGTGGAGGACAATAAACTAATTTACTCTCCGGAAGGAAGCAAGGGACAATCATCCCATCAATTCCCATCAAGGGCAATTCCTAAGGCAGAGACGGACTTAACATTTCAACACATTATGGTTTTATTTTCCTTGTCGATGTGAAGGATATCTGGGCGATTATTATCCACTGTCCTGTTTGTCAGCACACGTCTATCCGAATATATTGTTGTTATTATTATTATTATTACTTTTTTGTCTCATTACACATTTCGAGCTCTTATTTCTTGTTCTTCTTCCAATTTTTGGAATTGTGACGTATCTACTGCGCTTCTTTCTCACACACCTCCCGTCCGTCTCTCTTTCTCTTTTCCTTGAAGTGCAGATGCGCCGCTGTCAAGTGCCAAGAGGTTCTCGGGAATCGACCTCATTGGCTGTTCAGCACTTCTTCTTCTTCCGCGCAACGAACTCACTAGGATTTCCACTTACATAGAGGATCAGTTCTCATTTAATGGGCGATTTGAAAATGTTCCTCCTTAAAAAAACACTCACTGTTCATTCGCTATATTAAAATGCGTTCTTACGAATCAGGAAGAAGAAATAATATTAGAAAACCAATATACTATATGAAAACGTCACATAATTATTAAAGAGGACCTGAAGATGTACACAAATATTCATCTCAATGTGTATTTCCACTGGACTATTTCTGAAATTCGATCGTATTAACGACTTTCGTGTGAAGGAGAACAACAAAACCGAAGAGAAGTTCTGAAATAGAGATGACAGAAGTATCAAAAATAGTTAACGCCTGAGAAGCATTTGAGTAGAGATGGGATAACAGGACATCTTTCGAGGATCCTTCCAAAGAAACGCTCTCTATGAATCCTTCCCAGGAGAGGAGTTATTTAAAACTCGTGGTAATGTTTTAAACCTCCTCGACTCGAAATGATGAAACAATTTTGTACATTCCTAAATAATTGGCAAAACAAGAACAATTGTGAACAATAATTTTCAATTTATTTTACACTCATTTTATTTTTAAAATATTGCGTTTAATTTTGAGATTAAAACCTCTCTGCTTGTTTTAAAGCACTCATTTTGCTTTATCCATTACATTCTTTTGGCGGATGTAGTTTTCCGTGATGACGGTGTTTACTTAAGTGTGAAATCTAATTGAATAAGTCTTTATCCGTGTAGATTATCATCCACAATTTTCACGCAGAGTTTGTAGAATCTTGAGCCATTTGTGCTGATCTTCCACTCACTGTGTACTATACACAGGATGGAGGTCGAAATGGGTCAATCTTCAAAGCGCATTCTCGGTGTTCATAGCGCTCCCACGATCTTAATGATCGAGAAATTTAAGTATCTTCATAAAATGTTCAATTGATGTCAAAACTTTTCTAATTGTTTACCCAGAATAGGCATCTGCATTAGTTGCATTAGTATTTCCTCATGTCATCTTCCAAGACATTATCAAGGGTCAATGTATAATTTTCACAAAGATTGCAGTTTAATCTACAAATGAAACTTTTTTTGTACATTGATACAATTTGACATCAACTCATAAATTTAGGGATTACTTAAAAATAACGGCTTTGAGGGAAACTTGTAATGTTTTACTTTATTGGTTACAAGTGGATTACGTATGTCAGTCCTCGTTATCTTGGTGTCAAAGCATTTGCTACACCATCTTCTTCTTCTTCCCAGCGTTATTCCGCTGGTGCAGGGTCCGCTTGTTTTGGTCATTAAGCGCCATTTTGTCCGGTCTTGTGCGTCGGCGGATTTTAGGCCTACGATTTTTAAGATCAGTTATTGTGTCTTGCCAACGCTTCTTTGGTTGTCCTCTTGGACGTAGGCCTTCAACATCAAAATGTAGAACAGAGTTGGCAACAGTACCAGGCGCTGCAAGCATACCATCTAACCCGTTTCTCTCTAATGTTTTCCACCCATATGCTCTCGAATTGTGTCGTTTCTGACATGGTCAATAAAGAAGATGCTCATAGTCCAACGAAGCATTCTCATTTCCATGGCGTGTAGTTGACGTTCACAAAGTTTTTCGGATGCTCGACATTCGGCTCCGTACAGCGCAACTGGCCGAACCTCTGTTCGATAGATCTTGAATTTGAGATGAAGTGGCATTCTTTTGCCACAAAGTACACCGGTGATCTCCTTCCACCGCAACCAGGTTGCGTTTACCCTTTGGCTCTTACTTCATCTCTGAAATTGCCATCGCTCTGCAGACGAGACCCGAGGTACTTGAAGCATCCTGTCTTGACTAAATTTTCTCAAGCCACTTGGTCGGTGGCGCCGTCTTTTTCACGTTCAGGCGTAGGCCATGCTGGGAGAGGCGGTTATTCCAATCTTCAAATTGACGTTGGAATTTCTCTCGAGTGACATCTGCTACCATTACATCATCTGCATGTAGAAGGGTCCAAGGGACGTTCCGTTGCAGGTCACGTGTGATAGTGTCCATGACAAGCACAAAAAGGGATGGTGACGGTGCTGAAACCTGCTGGACGCCGACATTTATAGAGAAGTTTTCCGAGGTGCCGGTCGCGCAACGTACTCTACTGCTGGTGTTCGTATATAACACCTAGACGACATTCACAAATGACTCTGGCACTCCATGTTCGCGGAGCGCAAACCAAATCAACTCGTGCGGAACACGGTCGAAGGCCTTTTCAAGGTCAAGAAAGGCAACAAGCAGCGGTTTTCTCTTCTCACGATGCTTCTCCTTGAGTAATCGAGCTGCGAAGATGGTGTCACTAGTTCCAACCTCTTTGACAAATCCACATCGGTTGGAGTTGATTTTGGTGATTTCACATAGGCGTCGATCAAGAATTCTCTCAAAGATCTTCATTGTATGTGAGAGAAGATGTACTGGACGATGATTAGAGCATTCTGCTGGGTCTCCTTTATTCTTGAAAATCGGTACTGTGATGCTTGTAACCCAGTTAGTAGGGATGTGGCCCGATTCCAATATGGCATTGAAAAATGTAACAAACCAATCACTTGCAGTGGATTACAATTCCTGTAGTTTCCATAAGTCAGCTGGGAGGCTGTCTGGTCCAGAAGATTTTTGGTTTTTCATACTTTTTATGGCAGTGGCAACTTCCTGTGAAGTGATTTGGGGGATACGCCCTTCAGTTGGAATACCTTCTGGTATTGGTGGATGCGGAAACTCTATGTTTGAGATCTCCTCAAAATGCTGTTGCCAGCGCTTGAGAATACCATGTTTGCTCTGTAGTCTTCGACCCTCCTTGCTCTTCATGCACACACATCCCTTGCAGATCAGATCTTGCTCGGGCATTGGATAGACGGTATATATATCTTTTACGTCTTCTTTGGTGTCCAGCTTGAGGTAGAGGTTCTTGTTGTGGTTGGCTCTTGCTTCGGCGACGGCTTTCTTTGCATCTCGTTTAGCAATGACGTATCTTTCTTTGTTCTCATCTGTCTTTAGAGTAAGCCACTTTTTGTGTGCTTTCTTCTTATCATGGACTTTTTCTTGCACCTGAGCAGTCAGTCCATAGCCATCCGTGTCTGCTTTTGTCAATTCGACGTCGCCCTGGTTTTGTGGTACCCAGTGTTTCTGCTGCGGCAGTAGTCACCGACTCACAGAGATTAGTCCATACGATGTCGATGGAATTGGAATCCACGGGAGGGAATGTGATACTGATAAACCAATGCTGATTTCTGGTCCTGTAGTTTCCATCACTTTACTTTGCTGGGCCTCTTGTATATCCATCTATCCTGCGTTTGCTGATCTTCAGGTTTGCAGTGAGTAGCTTGCGTTGGGAACCAACGCAATCTGAAGGTATAACCTTCACATCTGTAACTGTTGGGAAGTTACATCGTCGTACCAGTACGAAGACGATCTGGCTTCTACTGTCACCGCTGGTATACGTTATAAGGTGACTGATGCGCCTCTTAAAAAATATGTTGCATATGAAAAGGTTCTTTGCTTCTGCGAAGTCAAGTACTCGGCATCCGTCATCATTTCTCCTACCGTAGCCATTTCCACCATGAGAACTATAACCAGCCTTATTCTGGCCGACATTCCCATTTAAGTCACCACGTATGAGTAAAAATTCTTCCTCTGGGCACAACAGAACAAGGTCTTGGAGTTCTTGCCAAAACTAATCTTTCTCACTCTCATCACAGCGGGATTGTGGAAACATAGGCACTAATGATGTGTAGGCGACAACATGACATATCTATGACGACGGTCATGAGGCGGTCTGAACGTCGAACTCTTAATTGGCACAAACGTCAACGGGAACTCTTTTTCTGTTGCTTGTTCCACGGTTTATAAGCTTGTATCTGTCCTCTCCAACGAGTTTATCGAAAGTTCCGTGGTTCAGCGTCGCGACACGTAGTGGTGCTTCTTCTTTACAATGTGAGGCTAATTGTGTCTTTAAGTGATTCCACCTTTGAACCAGTAGCCCTCGTCCATTTGGCATGGCGGTCGGGCGAGGACGACGCGCGTCGCTTTTGGGGCACTTCTTCCCTGGCATTGACCGGTACAGAAATGAGATTGTCGTGATCCAATAGTTGCGACAATAAACGAACCGACCGGCCTGTCGCCCCAGCCTGACGTCGTGTGCCTTTTATACCTACTGTCAGGTAGTATTTAGGCCGCTCCTAGCATGGGAAACAGTCGCCTTTTGCAGCCGCTCCACTGGAGTACAGACGCTGCTGGTTTGCCTCTTCCGCCATCTATGCCGTACCGAAGTCCATCTTCTCCGCCGCAGGTGCCGTTGAGGTCTTCACTCGTAACCCTGAGCTGGGACCCTTTACCAGATGGTACACACCGGGTCAGTGCGCTCTGGGAGCCACGTGGGCAGGGTCGCCTCGCAAAGAAGGTCTCTACCCGCACTATCCACGACATTGTCTGATACACTTTCCTTTTCCTAGCACAAAGATATAATTGATGTGTTTTCTTGCCTTTTATGGTGCTTTAAAGTCCCGGTCATTCATCTCTCTGCAATAGTTACCTTTTATGAGGCTTTCTCTTTAAACAAATACGTGGAATGTTCATAATAATAATAATAATACTGAAGATTATGTTTTCCTTGTTGTTAGGCGTGGCCTTGCTGGGGATTCCGTAATTTAACACAGTCTTTTCATTCTCCCACCACCCCGTCTCGCAGCGCTAGTGTTGCATCGGAACTCCTCGTCGCTCAATTGACGCCAAGTCATGTTAATTTATCTCTAGAAAAAAAAATTTAACTTAAGAAACAAAAACACGATCACGAACGTAAACGCAGTGTGTTTATTAGTTTGTTGTACATTAGTCGCAGTGAATTACTTTCTTGTCCTCAACATGGTCATAGGCAGTTTCTAACAGCTCTCTCTTGAAAATAAATAATGTATTTATTTATTATCAGTCTAACTGGTTTGATGTTGGTATGGAACCTGTACTTAATGTAGCCGGCACTTTTACTTCGCCCCCCCCAGGGGGCTTACATCTAGTAAGTACGTGTTTGGCGAACACGGGGCCCCGAGCTGAGTCTGGCATTGCTTTACCTACTTGTGCCATGCTCCTTCCTTTATCTATACTGACCTCCCTTGGTCACCTCTTGTTCCTTTCGATCCTGACGCTATTAAAGCTAGG
>NNCF01128062.1:0-11714 GCA_002313205.1 Laupala kohalensis
AAATACATTTTTTGCATTTGTTTTGTATTGAAAATGATTAATAAGTTATTATATAAACAGAATTGGGTAATAAATTAATAAATTATTTTTTTGGTAGTATATAATTTTGAAATAAAAAATAATGTGTAAATAAATAATTTTTGGTTAAACATACGTTTCTTTAAATGAATTGTATTGTTTAATGGTTATAAATAATAATAAACGTTATATGTCATTAAATAACTTTTTATTCCATTAAATTTTGCAAACAATTATTTTTCATCAATTTATGTAATATTTATTAGTAACAAACATTACCTGTAATAAATCAATTTTTATATAAAAATTAATGGGAATACTTTGGGAATCACAATTGTTATTAAATTATGTTCTTGAAAAATTAAATTTAATAATAAATGTGAGATGTAGAAATGAGTAATTTGAGCTTTATATATATTTTTAGCTTCGATTCATTTTCGATTCATTTTTCACTTTTCTCAAAAACTGTAAAATGTATAAAAAAATCATTTTTTTTCAACATCCGAAAGAAAAATTTACATTACATAATATTTTTTTCATCATAGTACAGCAGTTTTTTACTCATTACTCATCACAATCGCCAAAACAATTGAGTCATTTTTCACATCGTGACACAAGCAGCTCGATGCCTTCTTCACGAGAGTCAGCTGCTAGTGAGAACAGATAATTCTTGACAGTATCCTGAAGTTCGTTATTCGGGGGAAGCGTTGTCCGTCCACCCATGCCTTCAATTATTGTCCTATTATGCAACATAATGTTCATGGTTTGTTTGGAGGTAGAGTCAAACAACAATGTATATTTATTACCAAATTTTACAAAAACAAAATAATTTTTCTCGTCCAATTGTAAAAATCAGTGAAATGAATTAATTATTAATAAAAACGAATTTAGAATGGATATTTCCAAGATTCATGAATTGTTGGCAACATGACTTCAGAAAACACGGGGATAATATCCTATGTAGTTCGTTTTTTGTTATACTGAACTAATTCTCAAGATAATATTCCTTTAATATCAAATGGTCAAGAATTATACAAAAAGCAATGCATTGGTCAGATTCTGTTCGAGATGACCAATGGGAATAAGATGTAACTTATTACATGCATGAAAGCTGACAACCTCAATCAGCTTCACCTTGAATTACGAAACCACAAAACAAACCAATAAGTCGTTTGATACGTTTTGAGATAATACAATAGAAATATTGTAAAATAAATGATTATTTATTAAATATAAATAAATTATGTCGTCAAAAAGAGCAGATACACACTTCGGATTACCACTTAAAGAATAATAAATTGGTTTTTTTTCGGAAACAACAATGAAAACACCCCGTCAATTCCGATCAAGAGACAGAGAGCAGTGGTGGATTTATTATAAGAAATACTTCCTCTTATCCATATGCTTACTTACCTAAGAAATTATTTGATACATATATTCGTACTGTTATCCATTTGTTAAATGATAATGAATTGTAGATGTTATGTGCGGTAAACATTCGAGATAAAATTTTTTTAAATGACATTCCCGCCCTTGGAAAATCCGCCACTATCCGAAAGAAAACCAAACAAGGACTCGGGGCAGAATGCGATAAACATGTAGGATTGAACATTAAACAAATTCGAACAAGATATTAAAGAATTTGTAATGCACTTCATAATCGTTAAATATTTTTCTTTCTTTAGGATGAAAACATTCTTATGAATGGTGCTACTGCTGGCAACAGAGAACTTTGGAGACTTTGTGGAGGTACTAAGATGTTGCCGTGACAACGAAATATTTGACCCAAATTTACAGAATTTCATTGCATTAAAAAACCGTTTTTTGCGCCAACGACATTGGTTCCGCCCATGGATGCGAATGCAGCATACTGGATTCCTCCGTACCTACGTCCTTCTTCTATCAATTACTCGTAGAATCTAGATCATTTCCTTCGATATGATTTTAAGGCAGTAATCGCGGCAGACAACAAAACTGTGTCGAATTTTCTGCAAGTAGGTAATAAAAAACATATATTTGTGATAGATGTGTTCGAGGAAGATCTGTCGAATTATTTGTTTAAGAAACAAAAGTATTGTTTTGAGGGTAGTGACAATCCTAAATTACAATAAATAAAAAAAACAGCAGTGAAAGTAATGATTCTCGACAAATGTTGCAGAAAGGGTCAACAGTTGAATAGGTAGATTTCTAGATGCGATAATCGACCCGGGGAAGAAAACAGGGAAATAAGTGAAAACGAGGCTGCTCTATAAAGTGTAGAAAATACTAATGATGCGGACTGGATCCCTTCTCAATTCACGGGGAAAAAATTTACAATCGGCTACGACGTACACAATTGGGTAATATACTAGAGCTTCTTTGGAGCAATCAAAATGGTAGATGAGGTCTATCCTCAGAATACGACAACGGAAGTGAATAAATTTCCTGGCTTGTCCATTCCGGTTCTTTCAGGCAATGAAGAATATGAAGTTCATCATTTCTGCTTTGATACGGTAAGAGACGGACCACTTGCTTCAAAAGTTATGATTTACCGTCCCGTGATGTTTCCTTATTTTGAAGTACATAGATGTTGTCTACCCGGGGAGATTTGGTCGGACGAGGGTTTCTGCGTGACTGATACTTTAAAGACTCCAAGAAAAGCATCGTTCGCATCCTTTTTAGATGACGAGTGAGGAATGATCTTTGAAACAATAATGCTAAATCATTGTATGCAAAACCGATACGAAACCCAGACCTTGGATTCGAGTCACAAGAAACTTTTGGAATATGACAGTTCGTCCTATTTTTTGCATTATTTTATTATTGGTAATACCAGGAAAACGGTTCGCGTGTCTAATGGTTTAGCACCACTAGTTTTTCAAAGTATTTACTCACTCTCCACGGTTCGCGAAATTGTGATTTTGTTCTGAAGGGAAACGACGAGACTCGTGGAAGTCGTTTTGTACAAAATGAGAGAAGTAAAATTATTTTAAATTTTGGTGGGACGAAAAGTCGTTTAAAAATTTCAAGGATACATACAATGAAACATTTTGAAAATATTTAAGAATTTAAGGTTTTTGGAATTTTATATTGCCATTAATAGACGCCGTACACAATCTGATGTCCATAATAGTGAAAAAGCTAAATTGTTATATAAAATCAATTTTTGTGGGTTTTAATCAGTATTATCATACTGAGCGTGGTTCCGGCAACCAATTATTAGTTACTCCTTTTTAATGAAAAAAAAATTGTTATTTAGGAAGGAAACCTATTTGATTAGTGACATTGATGAATAAAGAAAATGGAGATATGATGTAATGTGTATAGTTTCGGATACCCTGATGTCTGGTGGGACAGTAAACGGGATTTAGAATTCCTAGCAAGGGGTACAGTTACGTTGTCTCCTTTTGAGAACTGGTGACTTACACCGTCTAAGAAATTTTTTGTGTGTATAATTGAAAAACTGTAGAGTGAATTGGGTGTAGATGTTTTGCAGAATATCCAAAATATTACCTAATGGTAGCAGGACATGCATGGCTCAGTGCAATTACAGGAAATGTGCTGTAGGGATTCCGGTAAGTCATTTTATATCATTAGTTGGTACATTTACCTAACATTTACGTGGTGATATATGTCTAATTGCTACAAATACGTTGATAGATATGTTGTAAAAACTTAAATGTAGTAATGGTTTACTCTCAACTTTTCCTTTGTTTATGCAACAAGGCTGCGAGCGCTGGCGTCGCGACGTGGCGCAAGAAATGACACAGCAGTCATGTGGAAACTGTTTACATTTATGTCATTCGTAGCCTGGGGAATCCCCTCTGCAATGACTGCGTGGACAGTCAAAAAGTATAAAGAAAACAAAGAAACACATAAAGTTGAGAACCAACCCTCTTTTCTAGAGACAAGACTGTGTATAATTGATTTTTTTTCACTCACGTAATACAACTAAACNTGTATAATTGATTTTTTTTCACTCACGTAATACAACTAAACAATAACTAATTTTTTTTCGCAACTTTCAAAAATATTATTCAGGAAGTTTCCATATCCAATACAGAGCTCACCACTATGTGTGAAACACTCTAAAAAGTAATCCATATTTTACATTTCTCTTGAAAACAAGTGCTTTAACACATACGACAAGGGAATCAATGTTTCTTTTCTTTTTACTATTGGATCATTCCCTTTCAAGTGATCCAGAAAAAGAAGAGGATATTGTGGTTTACCGTTTCAGAAAAATATTACGTTTTGTTTGTGCCTGTTTTAAAAATTATAGTTACTATAGAAGTCCTACACATTGGAGAAGTATTTTGGAATGTGTTGAATACAGTGCCACCCTCTTCAAATATTCAGGACAAATATATCTTGAAATATTAAAATTTACGTAACCACTTGGGAATGTTAAAAATAGTGCGCATGACAGAAACGACCGCATTTTTGTAACCAGACATTTTTTTTTCAATTTTATATATTCAAACTCTTTAATATTGAAAAAAAACAACAGAAAAATTCATTTTCTGAAGGCTACATGCATTTGACCATTTAATATGAATTCACCGTATTCTTCAACACTGCAAAGATAGATGTCATTGACTCACTTATTTTCCTTAAATAATTTATTGAAACTTTTTTCTCGAATCATAACAATATTGAAACAAAAATGTCCTTTCATCAATAACCAAAAAATTAAGATTGTATATTAGGTTAAAATTTCAAAACAAATAATCAGTTGCTTTTCCTAGACGATTAGAAGAATAGAGATATATTGAAGTGAAGTAGGCTAGTTCACGAAAATATGGTTAATTCAAAAATTTCTAGAATAATTCAATTTAGTAATATAATGTTATAGTGCAAATGATATTTCTTTTTAAAAATGGATTGTTATTCTTATCTTTGTTCAACACATTATTAACTTGTATTATGTCATCTTTCGATAGGTATAAGTAGAGAATTAGAATTAAACGTTTTCAAAAAAATTTGCACGTTCTTTATATTTGTACGTTTATACTTGTATGACCAACTTGCATGAAATACACGTATCGCAGCTTTTCGGAAAGTTTGCAATTTGCAAGAGTTTGACCACTTTTACCTCCTACGTCTATACAGCAACATTTACATTTAGCGATTTGTATCAAAGGATTCTGCGTTATTACGTGCAAAGAATACGAACTGCTATTTTAAAGTACTGAAGAAATAAATTCATCACAACTAAAGTAGTTAACAAAATATCTCAACTTCACACAGCCAAACTTTATGTCACAGGCTTTTATATTCAATGAGAAAAACGTATGACAACTATGATGTAATCAACTGGTACATAAACAAGGTAGAGCGGGTACTAACCGCTAGAATTCCACATACGCATAACTCTGCGGCTTGTATGAGCGTGATACATAATCTGAAACATCTGCTTGTTCAGAAAATGTACGTTCGGAAATATTTGTTCTACACGGTATTGGACGAAACATGAATGTGCTGTCTCTTAACGCTGCGGGGAACCCAACAAACAAAAAACCTCCATAGTGAGTATATTAAGAGCTTGACCGATAACTGAATGCTGCTCTTTTTCCGTCGAATTGCTACATTATTAAACCATGCATATGAAACCCTCTTTTCAAGAAGTTTAATTTGTTAAATGATATTTGATTTAGAAAAAGTATGAAAAAGTATTTTGAACAAAATTATTTAAAGATATTTATAAATCCATATTAATTTTATTGTATTTTCGTTTACTTGACATTGAAACAGATTTTATTGAGAAACTAGTTCTACATTCAATACAAAAGTTTGTTAGCCATGATTGATTGATGAACTTTAACTAACCAGAAAACACCGCAGAAGGACGAAAAACTACGCATACCACCACATTCCAGAGAACACAGACGCCGTAACTAGTAAGCAGAGATGCCGGTTCGAGCGTGTCCTTATGTACGAGTCGTACTGAAAAGTGATCATGTTTGAAAACTTGCCTCCAGTTTGGTTCCTGCAGCACGAAATAGTACGTAAAAAGGACCGTGTAAAAGAAGATATGAGGTCTTGTTGAGCAACATGTGAAAGAATGACAGTACGTCACCCAAACAGTAGTTTACCCAAATTACCATGTCCCTCATTTAAATGTAAACGTACCTCAACACAAACATTATAATTTATTGAAAATTTGTGGATGGTTAGATTTACATCTTTATTCTAATTCTTTTATCTCATACACAGGTTATCATTACAATTCCGTTGTCGGGTAGGATGCGACTTTTATGGATCGATGTTCCACTACTATGTACCCGTTGCTATACTGGTAAAAGGAAATGCTGCATGCGTTCTATTTGTCGCTTATAAAATTCGTTTTCTGAATCAGGACCACGTTTTCCTGCAAGCGGACAATGAACAAGGATCTTCAAACACTCAAAGATACAGAACAACAGAAGTAAATTTTGTGTGAAGCACAATAGTATTAAATATTATTTGTATTCCTCAGATAACCAATTTCCATAAATCTGGTAGATTTGCATGATTAAAGACGATTCTAAAGGTGAAAGAAGTACCTGCGCTGAAGGAAATAGAAAGGCCTCTCCAGACAACGCTAGACATTTCATTGGTATGTATCTCTCGGAGCCTTATAATCCTTTGAGAAATATCAGGTATATGCCCCCATCGAAATCGTTTAAGGAAGATTTTCCAAGAATTTTTTTACAGACAACATTTTTACGCTACTATTTTATGTAATTAAATTACCAATATACAAATATTTTCAATGGTATGAATTTTTTATTACAAAATATTTTGTTTCATATATGATTTATCTATATCCTCACACTAATTTTAAAGGATAAAAATAATTTATAGCATTTATAAAATCGGTAAATAATTCTTCATTAGTTCTATGAAAACATTTCTGAATGTACGTAATCAAATAAGTTTCATAGTTGGGTGTGCACACTCTGCCAATTCTTCATCCCATATCTCTTCTGAATTAAGATCACGCTGCTTTAATGTTTTGAGTCCGAATGAAGCGATGAGCTGGAAGTACAAAATTCTGTATATTGTTCTCAGTCAAATGACGGTATACTGCAGCTTCCAATAGATTCTGAGTGTTGTAACGTTTCCAACCATCAGTTAATATTGTCGAACCGGGCTCAATGGAGCCCAAAATAACAATTGCTAGAGTTCATTCGTTTCTTTGTGGCACCACGCGCAAAAAAACCCTTCTTGGAATTACTGTCAATCCCACCAAGAACACCTTGTTTTTCTGATTCGTCCTCTATTTTTTCCTTCTTTCACGTGCACTTTTGTGAAATTCTAATGTACAGTTCTCTGCTTCCAATTTTGAACTGGGTTCTATCAACCAAGCTGTGCGCAGTTCGCAGATTTCATCTAGAAATTATATCGTTTTTTGGAATATGTCGAAATCCAACCTACCGCAGGTATATACTTTTCTGTATTGTACATTTTTTATTTGAATAAAATATGAAATTTCGAACATAAATGTCACAATTATTAAGGTAGCATGAAAAAGCAAAATCACTTATTAACTTCTTTCCTAAACTCGAAATATTGAAGTTTTATCTCGCTAGATCGATGGATTGGTGTTAGACTATACTTTATTTGTATCACTAAGTGTATTTTGTCCTTACTTTGTTTATAGTTTGTGAGTTAATAATACATCTTTGTGTGTTTGTTGATTTGGATGTTCTGTAGGAACTTTTAGAAGTTAATAGATTTCTTTCCGTTAAAGTTTCTCATCTGCCAAGTGAGATACTTGCCATACTATCGCTAATATTTTTGTTTCCTTAATGCTTGCAGTGCACTGATGTACCTGAAGTTGTTGTTAATGGCTTGTGTGTTGGAGTTGTCTTTGGAAATTGCGTCCATGTCCATGCGACTGAGATAAAATAAAGAAAATTGGAGACGAATGGATCATGCTGTTCGAACTGTGGAGGGTACTTATTACTTCACTACAGGAGCGACAGTTCTTGATCTCGGTCGGACTATTGGGGTTCTGTGGCTGTGCACAGGCTGGCATTGTCGCATTGTAGATAAGACTCTTATTTATACGTGGATAAATACTGGATCCACGGACAGTGGGTGGAGGTCCAATAAATATTTAGGAGGGTTGTTATTCGGAGAGTCTAACACACGGGGAAGTGTTAGGTTTTTGTTATAGAGCGTAGATATGTTTTTCCTATCAGCGTATACAATAAATTTTTAGATGACGGCTCTAAAACTCTCTTAGATAATAACGAACCTTAAGGCGTTCCTTCTTTCCAATCATGCACACACAATATTGAGTCATTCTGTCTAGTTGAGGGTGCAGCGCATCTGCATTTGTTTCGGAGGGTATCACTTCCGTCATGATTTCGCGAATGTAGACGAACAAACCATTAAAAAATAAATACCGGCGACCTGCGCAATTTAATGTCACGGGTAATATGATAAAAATGTGTTCTGTTTGATGATAGGATGATTACATTTTATCAGGACGACTATTTTATGTACCAAGGGATTGTAAAATATACTGCTTTCTCCTATCTGCTAGAGATGTTAAGTTTCATTTAGTTTTAATATTTAACATTAATAATGTAAACAGGACATCTGAGAAGTGATAAATAGTACATCATAAAGCATAATGGAGCATTACGAAACTTGCTTACAATTATCTATGAATAATATTTATTACCTACGAGACACGTGGGTGTTGTCTTTTGTTAGGTCTCAAGTATTCATGTAACTTCCTATTCATATACATAATTCATGTAGCTTTTTTTTTGGTATAATTTGTAAATAGAATTATCTAGGAAAGAAAGAGGTGAAGCAATAGGAAGACATTCACACATCTTTTATTATATGATACTTCATTTGTGTGATGTACTCTCTCTGATTACACAGAAAAGAAACGCAAAATTTCTGGGACCTTTGCGTACTAATGTCTATGATTGTGACTTTTCCACCAACTTCTAGAGAGATTATTTTAAAACATTTGCTTTATTACACCTGGAAGGTATTTCATTTTCTTGTTTCCCAATATTAATTAATTAACTAATAACTAACTATTTTTCTCATTAACTTCTGAATATTAGGAAACATAATATATATTTTGCAAACTCTAACAAATTTTGATTAAAACTAGCTGCTAGCGCATCGCTGAGAGTTTTTGCCTGTATCGATTCTTGACATATGGATTGGACATATGGTGTTTCGAAGTCAAAATTTTTTACCCACACTGGTCTGGGTTTTTCTTCGGTTTTTTTTCAGAGGGGTGGATTTTTTATAAAGTCTAGGTTCTTGCCGAGAGGCGACATCTATTGAAATAATAAATCTCGAATTTAATGATTTAATTGTTACGATATGTACATAATCCTTTACGAATAATCTATAGTTTGATAATACTACGGACTTCTGAAAGAACTTACTTGTGTTTTACTAAATACAAATTTGTTGCTTTTATGTTAAATTTATTACAGGTAACAAACTATTTTAATTAATAGGAATGTGCAGAAATGTTAAATCCACTTCTCTTTTTCGGAATTGATTGGATGATCTTTTGCATTAAATTAGGACTGTAATTAATTTGGACGACTTTTTCTGAGTGTGCGTAACTGTACGGAGTTAATTGCACAAATGAAGTATCATATTTTAGAGCATTAAAAGTTGGTTAATCGTTTCCTACTGTTTCACATTTCACCCTTTTCTTACCGAGATAACAGCATTTAAAAATGACTTTAAGAATAGAAGATACGTGACTTATTTTTTTGAAAGGACGATTACTTGACTACTTGTGTCCGAACAAGTAAAAGCTCTGACACATCTCTTAAGTAGCAAATGGAACAAAAATACTCTTTGAAGTTTGCTCATTAGAGTATATAATGATTCCTAGGTAACTGAGTTACGTAATGCTACATTGTATGCTCCTGTATACTAATCATAACTCTTCTAGTGTCCTAATTACACAGTTAATTCTCAATGTAAAATAGATTGAAACTTACCCACTAATAGCAGATGGAGGAAGATAGTATCTGGCGTATTATTCAGGTCAATAAATAGTTTTGGTAACTACAAGTAGATGTTCGTGTAATCATAAGAAACACTTTAAAATTTATATGAAACACAGAATGTTTGTTACATTCAATTTTTCGTGCTACTTAATAGGAATAGCATATTTGATACAAACCCCGCTTTTATTTTGAGTATTTTTCCGGCCAAAGCCAAGCAATTGATACAATTCCCCTTCTCAGGGGTCCTAATTTAATTTATCGACGTCTACTCGCTTGACCTGTGCATGTATCAGTACACTAATGAGTGAGTGTATCGGTTGGGATGTGAAATCGAACTAGAATCATTCTTAAAAATACAAGCGACCAAATCTAATATAATTTAATAATACCCTCATTGCTTACAGCTGTAACCGCTTGTCTGGACTCAACCTAGATAACATTTTTAAAAAAAGGAGTGATAATCTATACGAGATAACAAAAGTTTACAGATACTGATTTAGAATATATCGAATATATTTAAATGATATTCAGTAGCATCTGAGCGATACATAGTAATTTACAGAGAAATGCAAATAATTTATAACTACATTGACCTTATTAAACAATGAACAAAGTATGCAATTTACGAGGTGCGCTCTTACGCGCCACCCGGAGTGCGTCTCTTCACACATTCAGTTACAGAGATTTACTAGTCTCTGTAACGCCTGGTTAAGGCCCTGAACTATACCATTCAAACAAATTAATTTAATAAAATGAACATGTTCCCAGTATGAATTTAGTACAAAGCACACGTTGAAGATCGTGTGCTAAGGAGCGTGCCTCAATGCACACCTCTCTAGCAGAATTTATCAGTAACAAGTAAAATACATATTTACGAGGCATTCTCATCATGCGTGCTTCGGAGTGCGAACGTGGGCGCGCACTGCTCGCCCGCTCGCTAGGCCACCGTCTCGCAAGATTTCAAGATGGACGTCCTTGGGGGAAGGGGTGAAATGGCCAATCATATATATTTTATTAAAATGACGACATCGTCGCCTGTTTGTATTGGCTGTGACTGAGAGTCACGCCACTGAAAAGGCGCCGCTGACCACGCCGGTCCCACGCCTCTCCAATGCTGACAGTTATTTTCAACGGAAGTAAATTATACGCTCTCTGCATTCTCGTGGGGCCAGGCTCCACCACAAGCACACAAAGAGAAAAAATCATGACTGCTCATAAATTATTACGCGCAGTCAGAGCAGCTAAATCATGAAAATGTTATAAGAATGAAAAAGGGATTTTCCAGTGCCTACTATGCAGTACCGTTAAATATTAAATTAGTCATCGTTAATCATGTTACGTCGAATGAAAATGGTAGACGGGACCGGGATTCGAACCCGGGTCCCTGAGCTCTACGCGCTCATGCGCTTACCGACTGCGCCATCCCGTTCGCTTCTCGGGTCCGTCTATCATTCTCATTCAACTTGTGAAACCCAAAAACCTCTGAGGTGGTTTCGTAGAGACTAGATTCCTCATCTGAGGCGACTCCCTTAGGAAGTACTTTATTTGGGTAGCATTTTCCATTTCTGGTTCACAAACATAGAAATCTCTTAGATTGCGGTGAACCTCACCGCCAGGTAACAGATTAATCATGTTACGTCGAATGAAAATGGTAGACGGGACCGGGATTCGAACCCGGGACCTTGAGCTCTACGCGCTCATGCGCTTACCGACTGCGCCATCCCG
>NNCF01128062.1:11898-42827 GCA_002313205.1 Laupala kohalensis
GGTGCTACTGCTGGCAAGAGAAAACTTCGGAGACACTTTGAAGATACTAAAATGTTGCCGTGACAACGAAAAATTTGACTTTTATTTAGAGAAGTGCATTGCATTTAAAGAACGAGTTCTTGCGCCAAAGACATTGGTTCCGCCCATGGATGAAGATTCTGCATACTGGATTCCTCCGTACCTACGTTCTTCGTCTATCAATTACTCGAATCTTCAAGATAATTTCCTAGGTTATGATTTTAAGGCAGTAATCGCCGCAGACAACAAAACTGTGTCAAAATTTCTGCAAATAGATAGTGAAAAACACATATTTGTGACAGATGTTTTCGAAGAAGATCTGTCGAATTATCTGTTTGAGACACAAGAGTATTGTTTTGAGGGTAGTAACAATCCTAAACTACCACACGCAATAAAAACAGCAGTGAAAATAATTCATTTAAACAAATGTTGCAGAAAGAATCAACAGTTTAATAGGTACCTTTCTAGATGCGAAAATCGACCCGGGGAAGAAAACAGGGAAATAATTGAAAAGGAGGATGATGAAATAATTGAAAACGACAATGATGAAATAATTGAAAACGAGGATGATGAATTAATTGAAAACGAGGATGATGAATTAATAGAATACGAGGATGATGAAATAAGCGAAAGCGTTGAAATTACTAATGACACGGACTGGATCCCTTCTAAATTCACGGGGAAAAAGTTTTTAATCCGCTACGAAACACACCTTTGGAGAAATGATTTCGTGTTTTCTACAGCAGTGAAAATGGAAGATGAGAACTATCCACGGAATACGACAACGGAAGTGAATAAATTTGCTGGCTTGTTTATTCCGGTTCTTGCAGGCAATGAAGAATATAAATTTCATCATTACTGCTTCGATATGTTTGTTAAGCGATGGACCACTTGCTTCAAAAGTTCTGCTTTAGCATCATCCGAAGTATCCTTATCGTGAAGTAAGCAAATGTTGTCTACCCGGGGAGATTTTGTCGGATAAGGGTTTCTGCGTGACTGATACTGTTAAGAATCCGAGAAATGCATCGTTGTCATCCATATTAGGTGACTATGGAGGAATGGTCTTTAAAACAATAATGTTTGGTGATTGCATGCAAAGCCGATACGAAACCAAAATTTGGAAGAAAGTGTCCGTTTTGTTGATCCCTGTTTCTGAAATAGTGGTTTTTGACATAATGTCCGACCGTCTGCCCGTCTGTACACAGCTCTTCTGAGTAAATGGGTGAATCAATTTAATTCGCACTTACGGTGGAATTTTCTTGTTGTCGATGCACGTGATCTATTTTTTTCACTTTCAAACTAGGGGTAATAAGCATGAAGGACAAGGTACACTTTTGAGTGTTTCTCAAAAAAGAAAAACGTTTCCAACGATTTTGCCTAAATTTTCTGTAGGTAAAGTACACTTAGTATGCATTACATCCGCATTAGCGGTATTTCACTTGATAGTTTGGTATAAACGCAGTAAAATAATATGTGTCTTCTACATTCACGCATTTGTTTACTATTTCAATAAACTTGAATATTATTTAATATTGATAAAGCAGAGGTAGAGTAAATTAATATTCTGAAAATTTATTTTACTTTTAAATCTCTCATAAAAGACACTAAGAAGTTGAGTTATTCATTTGGGCCTCAAAAAAAAGGTTAGTGTCAGTTTATTTTATATCATATACATTTTTAAATAATGTTTTTTTTTGTAATATATGATTCTGAGTAAACGGATGAACGGACTAAGTAAAGACTCAGTAAAATAACTTCTGTCTGTTACACTTACTCATTTGTTTACATTTTCAAGAACCTTGAATTATATTTAGCAGTTTAAATGGACTAAGCAGACCTAGAACACCCGTTTTGTTAACCTATATGAAGAAAATGAATGATATTTATAATATGAATGTTTTGAAATAATATTTGGAATATTTATTTTACTTTCATATTTCAAATAAAAGACAATAAGTTTATCTAGCGTTTTGGAGCAGAAATGAAAAACTATGAATATTAGAGGATCACAAGATAGAAATGACGGTTTCACTTTCGAATTCTATGTCACAATATGATACGGACGGGGAAACGTATATGAGAAAGTATGTGCAATGGTTTTGCTTCACTCGTTTTACAAAATACTCTTTGCCTCTTCATTTTGTTCTATTTTTTGCACATTTTTAATATTGGTAATACCAAGAAAAACGGTTCGCGTAATTGTGATTTCGTTCTGAGGGGAAACGACGCAACTCGCGGAAGCCATTATGTTCAAAATGAGCGAATGGTTATTTATTTAAATTTCTTGGAGGACGATAAATCATTCAAAAATTCCACGATACATATGACGAAACATTCTGAAAAGATTTAAGAATTTAAGTTTTTTGGAATTTTGTGTTGTCATAAATAGACGTCGTACACAATCTGTTGGCCATAATAATGAAAAAGCTAAATTGTTATATAATTTCAAAAACCTTTTGTATTTTTCTTAGTGATGTCATAAGGAGTGTGGTTCCGGCAAACAATTCTTAGTGACTCTATTATATTGAAAAAATTTACAACCTAGGAAGGAAATATACTTCCCTAGTGACACTGATAAATGTTCGATTTATATTAAGAGAATTGAGATGTGTTGTGATGAGTATACTTTTGGAATCCCTCATATCTGGTGGGACGTTAAACAGGATTTAGAATTCGTAGCTTGAAAAACATATACGTTGTTTACGTTTGAGAATTTGTGACACAAACAATTTAAGAAGTCTTTTTGTATATAATTGAAAAAGTAAAGATTAATTTGGGTGTTGATGTTTTGCAGAATATCCAACATATTTCTTTATGGTAGCAGGACATGCATGGCTCAGTGCAATTACTGGAAATATGCTTTATGGATTCTGGTAAGTCATTGTATTTTATTCCTTGGTACGACGATCTTCCCAAATTTTCCTAACATTTATGTGGTGATATATGTTGAATTGCTACAAATACGTGATAGATATGTTGCAAAAATTTAAATGTAGTAATGGATTACTCTCAACTTTTCCTTTGATTACGCAGCAAGCCGCTGCGAGCGCTGGCGTCAGGACGTGGGACAAGAAATGACACAGCAGTCATGTGGAAACAATTTGCATTGATGTCATTCGTCGCCTGGGGAATCCCCTCTGCAATGACTGCGTGGTCAGTCACAAAGTATAAAGAACACAAAGAAACAGATGAAGTTGAAAACCTTCCCTACTTTCTTGAGACAAGACTGTGTATAATTGATTTGTTTCCTATGGGTAATACAACTAATACAATATCTCAATTTTTTACGCAACTTTCAAAAATATTATTTAGGACATTTCCATATTCAATACAGAGCTCAACCCAAAGTGTAACACTAACAAAAAATAATCCATATTTCATATTTCTCTTAAAAACTAGTGCGTCAACACATACGACAAGGGAATCAATGTTTTTTTTACTATTGGATCAATCCCTTTTAAGTGATCCAGAGAAAGAATAGGAAACAGTGGTAAACCGTTTTAGAAAAATATTATTTTTTGTTTGTGTCTGTTTTAAAAATTATAGTTACTATAGAAATCTTACACATTGGAGAAGTATCTTGGAATAAGTTGACAAAAATGCCACCCTCTTCAAATATTCAGGACGAACATATCTTGGAATATTAAAATTTTCGTAAACTTTTACGAATGTTCAATATAGTGTGCGCGGCATCAAAGAAACGACCGCAGATTTTGTAACCAGGAATGTTTTTTTTTTCAATTGTATTTTTAAACTCTCCAATAACGCAAAAAATTATAAACAGAAAACTTTATTTTCTGAAGGTTAAATGCATTAGACCATTTATTATAAATTATATGTATTCTTTCTGACTGCAATGATCGATATCATTGACTCACTTACATTTTAAAAATCATTTAATAAATCTTTTTGTGAAATCATAAAATAATGTCGTTATATCAACAAATTCTTTTTCAATTAATAATGGGATTTATTGAATTAAAATTTCAAAACAAATAATCAGTTGCTTTTGGTATACGATTAGAATAACACAGATATATTAAAGTGAAGTCGGCCAGTTCACGAAAATACGGTTAATTCAAAAAGTTTGAGAATAATTCAATTTAGTAATATAATGTTATAGTGCAAAAAATTTTCTTTTTAAAATTGGATTGTTATTGTTATCTTTGTTCAACTCATTATTAACTTGTATCATGTCATCTTTCGTCAGGCATATATAGAGAATCAGAATTAAAATTTTTAAAAAACATTTGCACGTCCTTTTAAATTTGTACGTCTTTCCTTGTATGACCAACTTGCATGAAATACACGCAGCTTTTCGGACGTTTGCGATTTGCATGAGTTCGACCAATTTTACCACTTACGTCTATACAGCAACATTTACATTAAGCGATTTGCATTAAAGAATTCTAAGTTTATTACGAAGGAAGAACACGAACTGCTATTTTAAACTAATAAGAAATAAAATAATCTCAATTAAAGTAGCTTATATAATATATCAACTTCATACAGCTAAACGTTATGTTACAGGCTTTTATAGTCAATGAGAAAAACGTATGACAACTTTGATGTAATCAACAGAGAATGTAAATAAACATGGTAGAGCGCGTACTAATCGCGGGATTTCCACTTGCGCGTAACTCCGCGACTTGTATGTTCGGCATATATAACCTGAAACATCATCTTGTTCAGAAAATGTGCGTTCGGAATTATTTGTTCTACACGTTATTTGACGAAACATGAATGTGTTGTCTCTTAAAGCTGCGGCGAGCCCAACAAACAAAAANGTTATTTGACGAAACATGAATGTGTTGTCTCTTAAAGCTGCGGCGAGCCCAACAAACAAAAAACCTCCATAGTGAGTGTATTAAGAGCTTGACCGGAAACCGAATGCTGCTATTTTTCCTTCAAATTGCAACATTATTAAAACATGCATATAAAACATCTGTTTTGAAGAAGATTTACTTGGTAAAGGATGCTTGATATGAAAAAGTATTTTGACACAAGATTATTGAAAGATATTTATAAATTCATATACACTTAGTTGCATTTACTCCAACTTTACATTCAAACAGATATTATTGAGAAACAGATACTTCATTCAATACTAAACTTTGTTTGCTATGATTGATTGGCGAACTTTAACTAATTAGAAAACACCACTGTAGTACTAAACCATAACTACGCATACCACCACATTCTAGAGAACACAGACGCCGTAACTAGTAAGCAGAGATGCCGCTACGAACGCGTCTTTATGTAAGAGTCGTACTGAAAAATAGAGCATGTTTGATAACTTGCCTCCAGTTTGGTGCGTGCAGAACGAAATAGTACGTAAAAAGGACCGTGTAAAAGAGGACATGAGGACTTGTCACGCAACATGTCAAAGAATGACAGTATGTTTCCAAGTTTACCCAAATTACCATGTCTCTCATTTAAATGTAAATATACCTCAACACAAACATAATTTATTAAAGGATTGTGGATGGTAAGATTTACATCCTTATTCTTATTGTATTATCTCATACACAGGTGATCCTGATGATCGGGTAGGACGCGACTTTTATGGATCGATGTTCCACTACTATATACCCGTTGCTATAGTGGTAATAGGAAATGCTGCATGCGTTATATTTGTCGCTTATAAAATTCGTTCTCTGAATCAGGGCCAAGCATTCCTGCATGCGGACAACGAACAAGGATCTTCAAACACTCAAAGGTACAGGACAACACAAGTAAATTTTGTGTGAAGCACAATAGTATTGAATATTATTTGTATTCGCCTCATGACCAATTTCCGTAAAGATGGTAGATTTTATTGATTAAAGACGATTATGAAGGGGGCAAACGTACCTTCGCTACAGAAAATAGAAAGGTCTCTCCAGACAACGCTAGACATGTCCTCGGTAGGTATCTTTCGGAGCCTTATAATACTTTGAGAAGACTCAGGTATATGCCCCTATCAAAATCGTTCAATGAACATTTTCCTAGAATTTATTTACAGACAACATTTTTACGCTACTATTTGAAGTAATTAAATTACCAATATACAAATATTTTCAATGGTATTAAATTGTACAAATACAGGAAAAAGACCTAATTTGAGTCCTTGCACTTTTTCACTAACTTTTCGTCAACTAAATAAGTTTAATTTTCTGTCGAGAAGCTTATATTTTGAACGAATGTTGATAATCATTAAATATTACTTCAGAATTCAAATCATTTTAGACACGATCTATTAATATAATTTTATAATGATTGTATTGTTACCGATTTATGATTTTGTAGTTATTTTTTACATTACTTTAAATTAAGAATTTATTCTAGTTTATATTTTTGCAGCTTAATTATTCAAGGCAAAACGTTTTTAGTATGATAAATATTTTGACTGTAACTTTTATTACCTAATCAAGTTTTATCTCGCAAGACCAAAGGATTGGTGTAGAACCATACTTTGTTTCTATCACTAAGTATTTTTTGACTAACTTTGTATATTGTCTGTTAGTTGATAATACATCTTCGAGTGTTTGTTGATTTCGATGTTCTCTAGGAAATTTTTAGAAGTTAATAGATTTCTATCCGTTAAAGTTTCTAATCTGCCAGGTCAGATACTTGCCATACTATCGCTAATATTTTTGTTTCCTTAATGCTTGCAGTGCACTGATGTACTTGTTGTTGTTAATGGCTGGTGTGTTAAAGTTGTTTTTGGAAGTAGTAGCCATATCCATGCGCCTGAGAGAAAACAAAGAAAATAAGAAACTGATTGACTATTTTTTTCGAATTGCGGAGGGTAATTATTACTTCACCATAGAGCGACGATTCTTGATCTTGGTCGAGCTATTGGGGTGCTGTGGTTGTGCACAAGCTGGCATTGTCAAATTCCAGGTAAGACTCTTATTTATATGTAGAAAATTACGGGATCCACGGACACTTGGTGGAGGTCCAATAAATATTTTGGTTGTTATTCAGACTGTCCAACACACGGGGAAAAGTCACGTTCTTGTCATGGAGCGTAACTGCATTTTTCTTATCAGCCTATAAAATGAATTTTTAGATGAGGGCTCTAACACTCTTTTAGATGATTACGTAACTTAAGGCGTTCTTTCTCCGATAAATGCACTGAAAATATTGAGTCATTCTGTCTAGTTGAGGGCGCAGCTCATCTGCATTTGTTTTGGAGTGCGTCACTTCCGTTATGATTTCGCGAATATAGACGAACATTTAACTTGGAAATAAATACTGGCAACCTGCGCAATTTAATGACACGGGTAATACAATCAAACTGTTGTGTACGATGAGACGATGATTACATTTTATCAGCTGGACTATTTTATTTACGTGGCTAGTGTGGCAGATACTACTTTCCTCTATCTGCTAGAGAAGTTGATTTTCATTCAGTTTTATATTTACCATTTATATTTTAAACAGGACATCTGAAAAGTGATAATTAGTTTATCATAAAGCATAATGGAGCTTTACGTAACACATTTACATTTTGCTATGAATATTGTTTATTGCTTACCAGACACGTGGGTGCTGTCATTTGTTAGGACTTATGTATTAAAATAATATCCATTGAAATAAGTCATTTATGTAGCTTCTTTTCTTGGTATAATTTGTAAATAGAATTAACTCGGAATGAAAGAGGTGAAGCAATAGGAAGAAAACCACACATCTTTTAATATATAATACTTCATTTGTGTGATGTATTGTGTCTGATTACAACAGAAAAAGTACGCAAAGTTTCTTTGACATTTGCCTAATAATGACTATGATTGAGATTTTTCCACCTACTCATAGAAATTTTTTTTTAAAACAATTGCTTTTTTACCCCTGGAAAATATTTTAACTAATTATTTTGAAACATTAATTAAATAAGTGACAGCTAACTATTTTTATCATTAACTTCTATATATTAGGATACATAATATATTATTTTCAAACTCTAAGAAATTTTGATGAAAATATCGCTGAAGGTTTTTGCCTTTATCGATTCTTGACAATGGACTTATGAAGTTTCGAAGTCAGCCATTATTTATCCTCGCAGATCTGGAAATAATCTCCAGTTTTTATTTCGGGCAGTATTGGTTTTTTATAGAGACCTAGGTTCTTGCCTAGGAGGGACGTCTATTAGAATAAATATTCTCGAATTTAATTCTAACAATTTTCACACAATACGTTTAGAATAATCTGTAGTTTGATATTAATACGGACTTCTGAAATAACTATCTTGTTATATTAAATACAAATTTGTTGCTTTTATTTTAATTTATAACCCGTAACAAACTCTTTTAATTGTTAGGAGTGTGCAGAAATATTATATCCACATCTCATTTGGTGCTCCTAATCGGAATTGATTGATTGATCTTGTGCTTGTTTCCGGAGAGTAAATTGTTTTATTGTCCTGCACGTAGACATACGCAAATTCTAATGGAATTATTTTGACAATAGATTTATTTATATTTATTAATTTTTGTTGAACCAACTCTTGAAAATAAGAGTAAATTTTAAAGCTCACATCTACAAAATGTATCTGCAATGTATGATATCTACTTGCGGGGGTTACTCATGTCGAAGTGCATAAGCACACTCACCTTCCACCTCTGGTGAAGCTCGGATCCAAAATGAAAGTAGAATACTCGGTTGAGGATGAATTGGGTTCATGGGGAGTTTTCCCTGCATTTCATTTGACCATCACATTATCATCATCATTATGATTTGCCCTCATGTCATTCATAAAGCACCCGACTTGGAAGGGGGGTCGTCAGAAAAGAAATCGTACACCACCCTACGCGAACCAGAGAAGTAGCATCTCTGACTTCTTCAGTAAAGGACGTGAAAGCACACATGATGTCTACTTGTGGCCGAATGTCTTTAAACTTTCGAGTCAAACATGAGGATTTGAATGAAGCATACACCCCAGTGGAATATTGATGTGTTGAATATCACACAAATTTTAAAAAAATGGGATCCTGTGATATACACTCTGCGGAGATCTTGATAAACATGAAGTTCTCTCTCTCTCTCTCTGAAGTAAATGGCTTGAGTCCAATTCTTTGACAGTGCGTGGTCTACTGGGGCAACATTTACTTAGGACCTTTTACATGAAATGTGAGAAAATGTTTATGAGACCGCATTAGTGACCGTTTCCTTCTGTTTCACCTTTCACCTTTTTCTTCCCGAAGCTAACAGCATTTAAAAATGACATTAATAATAGAAGATATTTTACCCATTTATTTGAAAAGGATATTACATGAAAACTTGAGTCCGAAAAAGTAACAGAGCTGACACATCTGGTAAATAATAAATGAAACAAAAAAGTTCTGGCCATTTGTTTATTAAAGTAAAGAATGATTCGAAGATAACTCAGTATTATATGCTCTCATATAATATTCATAACTCTTCTAGTGTCCTGATGGCATAGTTAATTCTAAATTTGAAAGAGAGTGAAAAATGTCCACAAATAGGTGATAGAGGAAGATAGTATCTGACGTATTATTCAGATGAATAAATATTTTCGGTAACTACAAGTTGATGTTCGTGTAATCATAGGAAACACTTCAAAATTTTATATGAAACAGATAATGTTTGTTACATTCAATTTTTCGCGCAATTTAAATGAATTAGCGTATTATATTAATCATCATTCTTATCATATTCCATTAGCAATTGTTGTATACTTTGGACACTTTGTGATGTATAGATCTCTTTTGGATACGCTTCTGTTCCAGGTGGTTGGCTGTTCTTGTGGAAACCCTTCAGCGAGCGATGTTTGCAGTTTTCGAGGAAGCCTTCGACTGCAGCTCAAATTACAGCGTCTTCCAATATTCAGTTAACTGAGACAACACATTTGTGACTGTGGGATCATTACAGTTCATATTCCTATGTCCCGCGAAGTGATTTATTGTGGGCAGTGGCGGCGATCAAGAATCAATAGCTGAGGGTAGGGCAAAAAATAATTGAGGATTTTCATTTGCATGACATTTTCTCCATATTATCACGAAGCACGTTTTAGATACTTAAACAAATGAAAGAACAGAGAATTGGTCATTTAATTGATATTTTAATTCCCAATTTTAATATAAAACTCTTATCTTTCCTAGAAAAAGTTCGTCCCCTAATCGCTGCCACTGCTCGAGGGAACAATTCTCCGCATGGGTGAAATGGAAGAGATTTTCCAGGGTATTTTTAATTACTCCTGGAATATAAATTTTAATAAGGATATATATCTCCCATTTATTTGACTCCTTTAGGCGTTGGTAAGGTTGAGGCGCAGCCCTTCGGAATAATAATTTTACGTGTGCCATATCTTCTTTAGGGGCCAATGTCCTGTGTCCATTGGTCATCTTTTTAACTAAACCAGTGGATTTTTTATCTACTTAATAGCTATATTTTATTTTATTGTCTCCACATAATAACTTGCCGGAAATAAAAGATGCAGAAATTACTTTTTAATGGAAAGTTAAAACTCCAGGATCCTTTTTTGATATGATTTAAATTTATTATCAGAATCTATTTCTATCTTTCGTATCACACATTTTAAGAGAGAATAAGTAGGGCGAAGTAATCTATGTTCATCCTGGACATCGAAACTATATTTTACTAAATTTCAATACTATCTCTTTAGTGGTTAAGTTGTGATTAAGGATCAAACAGACAGACAGTCTTTCGTATCACGAATTTATATATTTATACATTATATAAGAATGTAATTTGTAGCTTTTCATTTCTGTCTCAGTTCATATTATTGTGGTGACAGAATGTTTCATCCTCTGCAGCTTACAACCGAAGTTGTAAATGTGTCTCGATGTGTCTAGTGAGTAATCTCACACAGAACTGTGCCCTACTAACATTCGACATGGTTGTCCTTTGTAGACTGAAACAAGAAATACATTCAGTAAAGAAGTTAGGATATTGCACCAATACTATACACCACAGAATCTTAAAATGAAGACAGGTTTTATCAGTAAATTAAATAAACGAAATCCTGAAAACAAAAATACTAGTCGTAGAAAAACTACATCTGCACGAAATTATATTACATAACTCAACAATCAAGCTGAAACAAAAAAAAAAAAATTACAAATCATATAAAAGACATAAATCGTGGAGATATTTCAGTAATACATTAAATCCATAGGTGCGACGAATTATTCGGTTACTATTTGGATTCGGTATTTGGAGTAATAATACAAAGTATTCGGCCGAATACCGAATTGTAAAAGAAAACCGGCCAATATTATTCGAAATATAAGTATGTTTTATTACTAAATCTTTACTAATTTAATAATTCCTAGAATATTTTTACAGATAACATTTTTACGCTACTATTTTATGTAATTAAATTACTATTATACAAATATTTTCAATGGTATTAAATTTTTTATTACAAAATATTTTGTTTCATGTAAGAATAATCTATATCTTCACACTAATTTTAAAGGAAAAATAATTTATAGCATTTATAAAATCGGTAATTAATTCTTCATTAGTTCTATGAACATTTTTCTAAATGTACTTAATCCAATAACTTTCATAGTTGATTGTGCACACTCTGCCTATTCTTCGTCTCATATCTCTTCTGAAATTAGACCACGCTGCTTCAATGTTTTGAGTCCGAATGAAGCGATGAGCGGGATGTACAATATTCTGTGTATTGTTCTCAGTCAAATGACGGTATACTGCAGCTTTCAATATCTAAGTGTTGTAACATTTCCAACAATCAGTTAATATTGTCGAACTGGGATCGACGGAATCCAAAATAACAATTGTTAGAGTTCATTGGTTTCTTTGTGGCATCACTCGTAATAAAACTCTTCTTGGAATTACTGTCCATCCCACCAAGAACACACCTTGTTTTTCTGATTCGTCCTCTATTTTATCAACCAAGCTGTGTGCAATTCGCAGATTTCGTCTAGAAACCATATCGTATTTTGGAATATGTTGAAATCCAATCTACCACAGGTAACATACGTTTCTGGATTGGACATTTTCTATTCGAAGAAAATGTGAAATTTCGAACATAATTATCACAAATATTAAGGTAGCAAGAAAACAGTAGAAAAAGCGAAAATCACTTTTTACCTTATCTCATGTACTTGAAATTTTGAAATCATTTTTCTTAACGAAACTTGACATTACATTATTTTCTAACAAAAGGTGCATAAGTTTTAAATTAAAATATATAATAATTTCTTAATGCTGCTGCTCTACATAAAAAATGAATGATATATAACTTACCATTAGATTGTACCGCTTGAATTTTTCCTCACGAAGCACACGTTCTTTGTTCCAATATCAACGTAAAATAAACTAAAAACTGAATCGAAGCGATTTGGTTACACGTCTGTTGCTCAGAAACAAACTTAGCAAAAAAATAATTTTACATTGCTTAAACTGTTCTCTTCAAAAGTTATTCCAAGACTGACTTCGTAACCAGTTTAAATAAGAATAATTGTGTATTAATTTTTCTCCTTAAAAAGATTTCGTTGTCAGCATATACCAGAGATTTGTCAAAAAGTCATAAGTGTACCAGAGATATTTACCAAGGAAAGGTCAAGAGTTGTCAGGAGAAGCCTACCTATTGTCTTCAGCGCAAGTACGTTTTCCCTCATCAGAATCGCATTTAACAATTTTATTTATTTATATATCGTATTATGTCATTTTTTTTGTAAGTACATGCTTCGTCATTCGGTTCTTAGCTGAAAATTTACTGTGTTCTTTTTTTGGTCTCGATTTTTGATTTGTTTGAACATATTTTTTTCTAATTTATACACCTGTGTCGTTTATTTTTTGGCTTGTGAGGTGTTGATTGCATAATTAATATTCATAAAGAGGTGTTTTGAGTTTCAGTTTTATAATTCTTTATTCTAAAACCTATTTCCGAAACGTCCACCTCTCTTTGCACTTGATACGGGAAAAAGACCCAAGTCGTATCCTTGCACTTTCCCACTAACTTTCCCTCAACTAAATAAGTTTAATTTTCTGTCGAGAAGCTTATATTTTGAACGAATGTTGATAATCATTAAATATTACTTCAGAATTCAAATCATTTTAGACACGATCTATTAATATTAATTTATTAATACTGATTTATGATTTTGTAGTTAATTTTACATTACTTTAAATTAAGAATTTATTCTAGTTTATATTTTTGCAACTTAATTATTCAAGGCAAAAAGGTTTTCGAATGATAAATATTTTTAATGTAACTTTTGTTACCTAATCAAGTTTTATCTCGCAAGACCAAAGGATTGGTGTAGAACCATACTTTGTTTGTATCACTAAGTATTTTTTGACTAACTATGTATATTGTCTGTTAGTTGATAA
Organism: Laupala kohalensis; assembly: GCA_002313205.1. Classification (NCBI taxonomy): domain Eukaryota; kingdom Metazoa; phylum Arthropoda; class Insecta; order Orthoptera; family Trigonidiidae; genus Laupala; species Laupala kohalensis. The sequence goes on from NNCF01128062.1 coordinate 25,246, forward strand.
TACATCTTCGTGTGTTTGTTGATTTCGATGTTCTCTAGGAAATTTTTAGAAGTTAATAGATTTCTATCCGTTAAAGTTTCTAATCTGCCAGGTCAGATACTTGCCATACTATCGCTAATATTTTTGTTTCCTTAATGCTTGCAGTGCACTGATGTACTTGTTGTTGTTAATGGCTGGTGTGTTAAAGTTGTTTTTGGAAGTAGTAGCCATATCCATGCTCCTGAGAGAAAACAAAGAACATAAGAAACTGATTGACTATTTTTTTCGAATTGCGGAGGGTAATTATTACTTCACCATAGAGCGACGATTCTTGATCTTGGTCGAGCTATTGGGGATCTGTGGCTGAGCACAGGCTGGCATTGTCGCATCCCAGGTAAGACTCTTATTTATACGTGGATAAATACTGGATCCACGGACAGTGGGTGGAGGTCCAATAAATATTTAGGCGGGTTGTTATTCGGAGTGTCCATCACACGGACAAGAGTCACGTTGTGTCATGGGGCGTAACTATGTTTTTCCTATCTGCTTATAAAATAAATTTTTAGATGAGGGCTATAAAACTCTCTTAGATGATAACGTACCTGAAGGCTTTCCTCCTCCCAAAAATGCACGGACAATATTGAGTCATTCTGTCTAGTTGAGGGCGCAGCGCATCTGCATTTGTTTTGGGGGGTTTCACTTCCGTCATGATTTCGCGAAGGTAGACGAACATACCATTAAAATATAAATACTGGCAACCTGCGCAATTTAATGTCACGGGTAATTGAATATAACTGTGTTCTGTTCGGTGATAGGATGATTACATTTTATCAGGGCGACTATTTTATGTACCAGGGTATTGTGACATATACTATTTTCTCCGTTCTGCTAGCGAAGTTAAGTTTCATTTAGTTTTATTATTTAACATTAATAATGTAAACAGGACATCTAAGAAGTGATAAATAGTATATCATAAAGCATAATGGAGCTTTACGAAACTTGCTTACAATTATCAATGAATATATTTTATTGCTTACCAGACACGAGGGTGCTGTCATTTGTTAGGACATTCATAAATATTCAAGTAACATCCTATTCAAATACATAATTCATGTAGCTTTTTTTCTTGGTGTAATTTATGGATAGAATTATCTAGGAATGAAAGAGGTGAAGCAATAGGAAGACATCCACACATCTTTTATTATATGATACTTCATTTGTGTGATGTACTCTCTCTGATTACACAGAAAAGAAATGCAAATTTTCTGGGACCTTTGCGTATTAATGTCTATGATTGTGACTTTTCCACCAACATCTAGAGACATTATTTTAAAACATTTGCTTTATTACACCTGGATGATATTTCATTTTCTTGTTTCGAAACATTAATTAATTAACTGATATCTAACTATTTTTTCCATTAACTTCTGAATATTAGGAAACATAATATATATTTTGCAAACTCTAATAAATATTGATAAGAACTAGCTGCTAGCGCATCGCTGAGAGTTTTTGCCTTTATCGTTTCTTGACATGTGGATTGGACACATGGAGTTTCGAAGTCAGCAATTTTTTATCCACCCTGGTCTGGGTTTTTCTTCGGTTTTCTTTCGGAGAGGTGGATTTTTTTATTGAGACTCAAGGTTCTTGTCTAAAGGCGACATCTATTGAAATAATAAATCTCGAATTTAATGATTTAATTGTTAAGATTTATACATAATACTTTCCGAATAATCTATAGTTTGATAATACTACGGACTTCTGAAAGAACTTACTTGTGTTTTACTAAATACAAATTTGTTGGTTTTATATTAAATTTATAACACGTAACAAACTATTTTAATTGTTAGTAATGTGCAGAAATGTTAAATCCACCTCTTATTTTGTGCTGTAATCGGAGTTGTTTGGATGATCTTTTGCATTAAATTATGGCTGTAATTAATTTAGACGACGTTTTCTGAGTGTGCGTAACCGTTCGGAGTTAATTGCACATATGAAGTATCATATTTTAGAGCATTAAAAGTTGGGTAATCGTTTCCTACTGTTTCACATTTCACCCTTTTCGTACCGAGATAACAGCATTTAAAATGACATTAAGAATTATAGATACATGACTTATTTTTTTGAAAGAGCGATTACTTACTACTTGTGTCCGAACAAGTAACAGCACTGACACATCTCTTAAGTAGCAAATGGAACAAAAATTCTCTTTGAAGTTTGGTCATTAAAGTATATAACGATTCCTAGGTAACTGAGTTACGTAATGCTACATTGTATGCTCCTGTATACTAATCATAACTCTTCTAGTGTCCTGATTACACAGTTAATTCTCAATGTGAAAAAGATTGAAACTTACTCACAAATAAGAGATAGTATCTGACGTAATATTCAGGTCCATAAATAGTTTTGGCAACTACAAGTAGATGTTCGTGTAATCTTAAGAAACACTTCAAAATTTATATGAAACACAGAATGTTTATTACATTCAATTTTGCGTGCTATTTAATAGTGTAACAACTCGACTGCGCTCGGTTACAACATGTACCGATTACACTCCCCCATTATGGTCACGCCTCTCAGCCCTTCGTCCTCGCGCACTACAAGAGCTGAAATATTTCGGACGAATTTCATACTCATTCGCCCTTATAACAAACACACGCCATTTTCTTCCGTGTTTACATCACCACTGGCCACGGCCCTCTGTATAAGAGAACTCAAAGCCAAGGCCTACGCATTGCAAAGAACAGCAAGTGAACGAGGAGTCAACAGACCCGTTCATAAAAGACGCCATATGACGTACTTGCATAAATAATTAATATAAATAGCACATCATGACGACTCTCACAAGACCTCTCCTCCTCGGACCCAACTACGTCTAATATGTAGGTCAACGTTCACTTGTCTCCCCTTTAAGTTACTGCCAAGCGACAAAAATAACAGTCAGAATTTCTGCTACTCTCCTGATGAGAACTGCTACATTCCTGGTGAGAATTGGACGTCCCGGAACGCGCTCGCTGATGCGAATTGATCATCAAAGTATTTCCCGCTGCTCAAAGACATTTTGATGAGCTGACTACTTTTGATTATAACGCTGCAGTCCCGAGCTATTACCACAAATAAGCTCCACTCCGAGATATCCAAATTTCCATCTCGACAAGACTTCTCGGCGCGGCGCCTTCCACGCCCTGGAATCCGCGCAGTAAATCCAAGCCTTCGTTGGAAACGAAGACGCCTACTCAACCTACGTGGACCGGATGAAATCCTGAAGCCACAACCGAGATCCTGCTTCCTGGAGAAATTCCACGCCACTCTGCCTTTCCCAGAGGGTCCCGGATCTTCGCCACAAGATACCGTAAAAGCAAGTTTCTGACGACGCGCATACTACGTCTGTCACACGGTTTTAACAACCGTCAATTCATTAGTTTCAATTGCTTGTTTCTTTTCCATTGCTTATTCAATTACAAGTGCTTAATTACAATAAATAAAGCATTCTGAGATCAAGTGGAATTTGTGGCGTTTATTTATTTAACTGAACGAAAGGGGATACTTGATTGGAGTCGCACCAAGTTATCCACCCTGCGGGACGTTACAATGGGAATAGCATATTTGATACTGACCCCCATTTTTTTAAATATTTCTCCCGTCACATCCAAGCAATTGATACAATCCCCCTTCTCAGGGGTCCTAAATTAATTTCTCGACGTCCCACTCGCTTGGCCTGTGCATGTATCAGTACACTTATTAGTGGGTGGATCGGTTGGGATGTGAAATCGAACTAGGATCATTCTTAAAAATACAAGCGACCAAATCTAATATAATTTAATAATACCCTCATTGGTTACAGCTGTAACCTCTTGCCTGGACTCAACCTAGAAAAGATTATAAATAAACAAGGAGTAATAATCCATACGAGATAACAAAAGTTTACAATAAAACTGAGATACTGGTTTAGAATACATCGAATGTATTTAAATGATATTCAGTAGCATCTGAGTGTTACATAGTAATTTACAGAGAAATGCCAATAATTTATAACTACATTTACCTTATTAAACAATGAACAAAGTATGCAATTTACGGGGTGCGCTCTTACGTGCAACCCGGAGTGCGTCTCTTAACACATTCAGTTACAGAGATTTACTAGTCTCTGTAATGCTCTGAACTATACCATACAAACAAAATAAATTAATAAAATGATCATGTTCCCAGAATGAAATTAGTACGAAGCACACGTTGAAGATCGTGTGCTAAGGAGCGTGCCTCAATGCTATTTACGAAGCATTCTCATAATGCGTGCTTCGGAGTGCGAGCCTGGGCGCGCTCTGCTCGTCCGCTCGCTAGGCCACCGTTCAGCAAGATTTCAAGATGGACGTCCTAGAAGGGAGGAGCGAAATTGCCAATCATATATATTTTATTAAAATGACGACATCGTCGCCTGTTTGTATTGGCTGTGACTAAGAGTCACGCCACTGAAAAGGCGCCGCTGACCACGCCGGTCCCACGCCTCTCCAATGCTGACAGTTACTTTCAACGGAAGTAAATTATACGCTCTCTGCATCCTCGTGGGGCCAGGCTCCACCACAAGCACACAAAGAGAAAAAATCATGACTGCTCATAAATTATTACGCGCAGTCAGAGCAGCTAAATCATGAAAATGTTATAAGAATGAAAAAGGGATTTTCCAGTGCNTATTATATTAGGCATCGTTAGTAACTCATTCCATTAAGAATTGTATACTTTGGACACTTTGTGATGTTCAAATCTCATTTGGATGCGCTTCTGTTCCAGGTGGTTGTCTGTTCTGCTGGAAAACCCCTCAGGGAGCGATGTTGGCAGTTTTTGAGGAAACCTTCCACTGCAACTCAAAATATAGTGTCTTCCAATATTCAGTTAGCAGAGATAACACATTTGTGATTTAAGGATCATTACAGTTCATATTCCTAGATCTTGCGGAGTGATTACTTGTTGGCAGTGGAGACGATCATGAATCAAAAGTGGGGCAAGGGTGGGGGGCAAAAAAGTATTTGAGGATTTTCATTTGTATTATTTTTTTCCATATCTTTATCAATTACTTTTAAATACTTAAATACATATAAAAAAGACTATTGGTGATTACCACATCACAGATGGNGAGTGATTACTTGTTGGCAGTGGAGACGATCATGAATCAAAAGTGGGGCAAGGGTGGAAGGCAAAAAAGTATTTGAGGATTTTCATTTGCATTATTTTTTTCCATATCTTTATCAATTACTTTTAAATACTTAAATACATATAAAAAAGACTATTGGTGATTACCACATCACAGATGGTGTAATGTTTTATATAATTCCCAGTTTTAAAATGAAACTTTTATCTTTCCTTAATAAAGTGCCTCACCTAATCACTACCACTATACGTGGGAACAATTCCCCACATGGGAGAATTGGATGAGATTTTCCGGGGCATTTTTAATCACTATTAGAAAATATTTTACATAAAGGGAATATCCTCCATTTATTTGACTACCATAAGTGTTGTTATGATTGATCCACAGCCTTTCTGAATATCAGTTTTTCGTGTGCCATATCTTCCTTGTGGACAATGTCTTATGTCTATACATCTTATTTTTTGGTATACAGGTTGGTTGTATATCTACTAAATTGTTATATACTATTTCATTTTCTCGACTTAAAAAATGTTGGAAATAATGGATGAAGAATTTACTTTTTAATGGAAAGATGAAACTCCAGGAATTACCTATCAATACGTAAAAGGAGGTACAAGTATCTGTATAAAGCCATTTGTATGAAGGGTAAATTTATTTCCATGCTCAATGTTAAGTAAATATTATTGTTATATAATTGTCATATTAAAAGCATAAATAGTTTTCTCCTTACTTAATACTATTTTACTACTTTTCAACATCGTCTGATTATTCTCGATCTTCCAATCCCAAATATTTGTGATATACCAGAGTTTTAAAAATATAATTATGTAGAGTGTTTTAAATTTTTTTTTGCGTAGATTTGTAAGATATATAGAATATACCAAAAAACACTCCTTATAATTTATTGTATAAAAGTTATTTTATACTCACTTTAAAAATATTAGTTGTATCTTTTATTGGATTCTAAATTGTAATATACAAAACATCTCTAAGTAAATTCAAGTGGGTATCGATAACATCGAAATCATAAGAGTTACTTTTTAATTTTTGTTTGAAATTTTAAAGGATTCTTCTTAAAGATTGTGGTAAACGCAATGCAAAATGTGGGAAATTTTTACAATTTAAAAAAAACTGGAAGAAATTTAATTGTTTTGTGGAAAATGTGGAACTCCATTTGAATTTATTTTCACGATATAGGTTAGTGATATGACTACTCGAGATCATGAGAGTTGCGTTAACTGTTGATGTGTTCTTCTGCAATATACTGAACGAGTGATCTGAAGATGTACATTATGGAATTTTATACCTGAAAGTGAATATTTGTGATTTGTGGATCACACAATCTATATTGCAATTTTTTGGATTACCCAATTAGCATCCCATTTATTTCTAATTTATGATAATACAAATGTGATACAAAACTTGAGTGTATATCCTACACTAACTCGCTGGAGCCGCGACGGACGAATTTTCGTTTCCGAGGCTGCAATGTTTCATAAAATTCTAGTAAAATCTAAACTATTAGTAGAAATTTAATAATTTGAATATTTTTATTTTACGTAAATGCACAAAACAAATAATCCATTGATTTGATGATGATTGATTATTCCTTTTTAAATTACTTTTTCAAATTGAAGTATTTTAACACTTCTATTTTTAATAACGATTTATCGATAATTTATGTTAATTTTTGCAGAAGAGGACTCAAATGACCTTGACGTTGGCGAACCCAGTTTAAGACACAATTATAAAAAATAACTTTAGCACATAGACATACGCTGTCGGTAACTTTTTTGTAGAACTCTCTGGGCAAACAAAGTTGCCATTCGCATTTGTCATCTATCTCTAACCGTTTAGAAACCAAAAGCGAATATAACTCACTTTATTTCTGACTTGGTCGAAATTTATTATCAAAATGTATTTCTATCTTTCTTATCACACGTTTTGAAAATACAATAAGTAGAGCGAAATAATCTATGTTCATCCTGGACATCAAAACTCTCTTCTTACTGAATTTCATCACATTTTGTTCAGTGGTTTAGTTGTGTTCAATTATCAATCAGACAGACTTTCGATTTACGCATTTATATATTAAAAAGGGAGTAATTTGTATCTTTTCATTTCTATATCTTAGTTCATATAACTGTGGTGAAAGAAAATTTCATCCTCTGCGGTTTACAATCGCAGTTGTAATACTCGGATACAGGAATCTAGATTCTTGCTGAACTTTGTTCTCCTCCAAAATGTGCTTCGATGTGTCTAGAGAGTAAACTCACACAGAACTGATCCTTACTAACACTCGTCATCGTGGTTCTTTTTTTGCCTAAAACGAGAAATACATTCAGTAGAGAAGTAAGGATACTGCACCAAAGAATTTTGAAATGAAGACAGGTTTTATGAGTAAATTAATTAAACGAAATCCGGAAAACTATAATCCTTGTAGTAGAATATCCACATATACACGAAATTATTTGACATAACTCATTGATCAAGCTGAAACAATAAAAATTACAAGACACATAAAAAAAATAAATCACGGAAATATTTCAATAATACATTAAATCCAAAGGTGCCACGAATATTATCAATATGATTTTATAAAACTCTGACGTGTATTTTATTTTTTAGGCTTGTTTATGCTTGTTGACTGAAGACAAGTTACCAACTATTTACGAAACTTGGAAATATTAATGCCAAAGTATTATTAATCAATAATACATTCTACTTATTTTTTACATATTGGATAAGAACAAATAATTTGTAATTATAAAATTTGATGATAATTTGAGATAGACATTTGACTCTTTCTTTATCGAGGGTAGCATAGTCTTTAGTCACGTGATGAGGTTACCATTTCCGTTAAAACAGTATTTTCCACAGTTTTTGGTGAATTATTAGTGAAAATGTAAGTTATGAAATCGTATCGTCATTGCGTTCCTATATCCATTTGCTATGTTTTAGTAGGTTTTTCCGCTATATTAAGCCGGTACTTTTGCCAGAATATTAAAAGTAACATTAGTCCGCGAAAGTGAGGACTTAAGTCTAGTCACTTTGGCGCACATAATACCTTAACTTCAGTCNATTAAAAGTAACATTAGTCCGCGAAAGTGAGGACTTAAGTCTAGTCACTTTGGCGCACATAATACCTTAACTTCAGTCTCTTCTTTTGATATTAAGAACAGGAGTCGTAAAACATTATCATTAACATGACAAAAAAGTTATCATTCAAATTAAAGTAACTAAAGTTCGGTCCACTCAACTTTCCAATTAAAATTCATGACAAAAAACTCATGGCAATAAGCACCCAACATTATACAATAAAATAAAGAAGAGAAACAACCAAGAGAGATTTTTTTTTAGTAATAAATTTTAGCTGAATCACGAAGACAGTGAGACAAACAGGAATGTGGTTTAGAATTCTCCACGCAGATTTAAATGATCAATGAAAATATTGTTATGCATATATTCAGAGAGCTTTGTGTAGATGAAGTCCGTATGAGCAGTGCAGCGAAGGGGTTTCTTTTTGAAAACATTTAAAGTAAAATCTCAAGTTTGGTTTTGATGTATCAAATTGTTCGCGAGTTATTGGGGGAACAAAACTCTTAAGATACACGGTAACAACTCCTCCTGTTGTCTTGTAAACATCGCGTTCTGTTGATGGCTGCGTAGACCTGCAAGATTTCGGGAAGTTCTACCACCTGTTCGAAATTGCAACGGGTTGCTGGCAGTTGTGGTTGCTGTAAGGAACATCTACGATTTTGGAATAGATAGAACCTCTATGATGTTACCTCTTTCATCGTTACAGACATTTACCTAAATTTTGCAAGAATGGGCAACAATATTGCGGACACTGCGGAACAGTTGGCCATCATCACCAAGAATGCAAGATAGAGAATTCGAACCCAACATGTATTAAATGCAAACGGAAAAATAGGCAGTATGCACATAGTGTTAGAAGTTAAACTTGCGAGGAATACAAAAGAATACTTGTAATATTTCGAACACATACACAATGTAACGCTAAGATTACTATGAAAGAATTTGAAAGGAGGTACACTAGGGACAATAAAAATTATAAAATTTATAGGACACAAGAAAATATATATAAGTGTATTAAAAAACAAAACAAAACGCAAAACAATATTCAAAACGTTGAAGAGTATTTTAGTCAATTATTGTAGAAAAGAAATTTATTTATGTGGGGATTACAATAGTAGATCGGTGTTATGGGTTGATCAAACAACAAATGAAAGGGAAATAAATATAGAAAAACTGATTGTTGAAAATGACTGTCACATAATCACTACTTTTTCAAATATACACATTCAAATATACACATAATAAAACGTCCAGAATATACTTAACTTTACAAACACGAACACGAACAACAACATCAACAGAAATGACGATACATAATTCTATAACGAGTGACCATGAGACAATATCCTTCCAGATAAAGAGAATAGACAGAGAAAAAGACGAATTACACACCAAGAAAAATTATAGAAAAATAGATTGGCAGACTTACAAAATATAAGGAAAAAATTATTTAATTAAACAATAGAATATAAATGTTGATGAAAGAATCGAACAGCTGCAATTCAGTATGTTAGAGGAAGAACAGAAATAATGTAAGTAACGAAAAGATGGACATATGTGGTCAGTTGTGGTGGGATACTGAAGTACAAGAAACTTTACGGAAACGGTATGGACTACGACGACAATACAAGAAAAAACACCCAGTATCAAAAATTTATGAGCGTGGCTAAAAACAGAACAGAAAATTCTTGAACATATAAAATAAATTAACAAAGGAAAAGATAAAAGGAAGATTGGAATTTGCTTCAGGCAAGCTGGTCAGAAATGAATGGGGACTGCCTTGTTATATTTGAAGGCAAATTTTGAAAAGTAAATTTATTTGGGGAAACATTAAAACAGAGAATGGACTAAAAACTGTGTGGCAAGACACAGGTATACTAATGATGACAGACATTTTCCAATGAAAAGAAAGTAGGGATATTGCCTTAGCAACACTACTTATATGAAGAGATAGACAATAAAGACAAGTACTACAACAGAAGTAAGATAAATACAAAAGGAAACGCGGCCAAAGAATAGTCCTGGATTTGACCGCAAGACACCTGAAATGGGTAAACGATTACATAAAATATGCAAAGACGAAATTCTGGATTTCTACAGAACATGTTATGCAATAAGTTATTCCCCACCTGAGTGGACGATTGCTGAGTTAAAATAGTTCAAAGCCTGGCAATCTGGACCCACAAGGAAGTAAATCTTATCGGCCTATAATGCAACTTCCCGTCATAAGCAAAATTATGAAGAAGAATGTTACAAGAAGAATAAAAGGAAAGGTATTTCACAGGCAATACCCGTTTAAAAAAGAGAAGATACAAAAGATGCAATTAATCACTTACTGCATCAGATAAAACGTCGAACTACGATACCGATTGACTGTGCCAGTAGACAAAACAGGTGCATTTGACAGTGTGGACTGGTAAGTATTGCAACAAGAACTAATCACGAAAGATATATCAGGGAAAATACGAATACGAATACGGTCTTAATTAGAAGATCGACATGGTATATCGAGAATAGGAGACAATAAACTAATTCACGCAATGACAAAGTGTTGTTCACAGGGAAGTCATACGCGACATACAATCTGGAGTATTGTAATAAATATGTTACAAGAAGTGATACAACAAGATGGAGTAGAATTAATTGCATATGCTGATGATGTAGCTATTATTATAACAAGAAATAGTAGAAGAGAAAGAGAAACTTCAAGCCTAAGAACATTAAAAATTGTTTGAGCAAGAAGCGCGGAAGTTACAACTATCGATTTCTAGAACACAAGACTGTTGCCACAGTTTACTGAATGAAAATGAAAGGTAAAAGCAGACGATATCCCATCATACGATTCAGTTACTGGAGAGTACAAATAAATGATTGAGGCATTATTATTGATGACACATTAACGTTTTAAAACATTTGGATTATGTAAGAAAAAAATTAATTCGAATCGTATTGGGATTATTGCGAGTGGGCATAAACTGATATAGCATTAAAACAAAGCAGTTTATAACAATATATAAAGGGGTGTTTCTACCACAAATTACGTACTGCTGTACCGTGTGGTACGGAAGATAAAAATTAGTGAACATGTCTTAATGACTTACAAGTTAGCAAAGAAAATGTATCATATATTTGAGAGGCGCATATACAAGTTCATCAACCAAAGCCTAACACGTAATTTCAGGACACATACCAATACTCCTAGAAATTGATCAGCGCTTCGTCAGATACAAACTGAAGAAAACTCTAGAAATTTAAGTTGTGGGAGAAAAGATATAAAGAATTACACTTGGATGGAAAGGGGAAATAACGAGAGCACTTGTACAATGTTGGCAAATACGTTGGGACAAAACAATGGAAGGCAGAACTACGTACAAACTATAACCCAATGTAACATACGGATATAAGAATAAAATATGGTTCCGAGAGACACTTTAATGATGAAAGTATTAACTGGTCACGGTGATTTCAATACGTATTGGTATAGGTTAAGTCTAACAGATTCAAACATTCTCCATAAAGAAATAGACACTGTGAAACTCGCAGCACATAACTGGAAAATACGTGACGCAGAACGAACAACACAAATTTGACCAATATTAAAAACATATGAAATATTTCGTGAAGATATATCGGACGCAAACATTGCAACAAAGTCATGGTACAAAATATTTGAAAAATATGTTACGGATGCAATATTATAACGTAACAAGCTAATACGACAAAATTTATGTAGTAGACAGTTCACCGAGGATGAAACTAAAATACAAAGGAAAGATGTGAGAAGATATTTTTATGAAGACATAAAAAACTGAGATTTTGACAAGAAGGAAAAATAAGAAATTGAAAACCCTGGTAATGGCAAACTACAGACGAATTCGTCTTGGCATTTTCCAGAAAAATTCATTAAGTCCAAATTTGTTCTGCCTCGCATTCAACCGTTTGTCGTAGATGCTTGAATCGGGTTTGGAAGTTAAACTTATTGATGGAAACAAAAGGAGTCATACCATTAGCCGCTCTTTTTTATGCAGATAACTTAAAATTATTCCCCAAAATTAAAAATGTACAAACAATGAATCAAAGGCTCGGCTATAACCTTCTAAAATTACCAGACGGAACTGAACTCCGGACTCGAAGGCCGGCCAACGGAGAAGTATCTTAGCTAAAATGTTCACTCAAATTCACTAAAAGTTAGAATAACGATTATTCTTAGTAAAATATATTTAATAGTTACCCGGGGAGGATATGGAAACGATAAAAAACACGTTGGAATATATCTAATTATGTTTACTAATATTTCCAAATGTAGTATTTTAACAGCTTTGTTGAAAATATGTTTAAAAATTAAATAGAATAGGATGCACTAACAATTATTTTTATCAACAATAAAAAGTTACATTTTAAATCACTTACAAAGATATAAATAATATGCCAATCTACCTCACGGGTTAATTGGTCTCCTATATGTATTCACTATAGGTTATGTTCAAGTATTACTTACAATTCATAAATTTATTTGTCAATATCATAGAAACTACCACTAAAGTGAATAAATTGTTACGAAAAATTCAGATTTATTTGATACTTGGAAATGAATAGGATGTTTATAACGTACTTCGCTACAATCCATAAGCAATTCACAAGTTGAAATACATTCACGTACATTTAAACAAGCCGGCGTACACTGTTGTGTCATTGCGCATGATTCTACCTAGTATTTGTAGGAAGCCATGGCTCGGCTGAGTTCGGCGAAGTTCGGTTCAAAACTCTCACTTCGGGTTGGGAGGAGCGTCGAACGCACAGGATCTTCAATACGAACCATTACAGAGGTATTAAAAGAGAATGTCCGTGTGCAGAAAGCAGAATGGCAAGGTTAACCACATCTCACGGCAGTTGGAAAGGTGTGCGTTCTTCAGGAGGACGAAATATTTTCAAGTCTCCCTATTGCTATTTAAAAAAACACCAAACAGTAAATATTTCTACGCACAAGACAAGAGTGTGATTTGTTTCAACCATTCAGGTAAGTATCTCGAAAAATTCTTTATCATTAAATTGAAGTTTCCTATCTAATATTGTCCGGAAAACTGTGCTGCGTCTTGTAATCACTAAAATATCCGTTGTATCTTACTTTTGAAGTCCCAAAATTGTTGATGATTAGCTAGCTTCCCAAGCATTACCCGCGGCATGTTTTTAACATCTCAATTCATCATTGTTATATCTGCAGTGATTAATTTTTTAGAACTGTCATATTTAGCGGAGGGTCATATAATTTTTCAAAAATATATTTGTGATATTTGTAGCTTTTCATTTCTATTTTTCATATCATATAACTCTGGTGTATGGAAAGTTCACCCGTTGCGACCTACAACCGCAGTTGTAATACTCGGATACAGCAATCTAGATTCTATCCAGACGTTGTTACCTCCAAAATGTGTCACTTGTGTGTACTGAGTAAATTCACGCAGAACTGACCCTCACTAACACTCGTCATCGTACCCCTTAATAAGCCGCAACGATAAATACATACATACATTTATTATAGGAATCATAAGAAAAGATACGCAGCAGATCGAGTGGCATATTCTACTATTATTTACGTATATCATATTGTCAAAAAAAAATAATAATAATTTAGGACATACGATATTATGATGGTCTACCACAAGGTATTCTTCCATGCCAAGGTCGCAAAATTAAATAATCGTTGTTTTTTGAATGGCATATCTTTAAAATTAAGGAGGTAATTTTATGGCACTCTAAACAAAAAATGGCAAAAGCGCAAATTTTTTCAAAAGAAAATTTTATTAACTGTCGCTTTTGCGGGTAATATTCCTAGTAAAACAAGGCCGTATCCATAACTTAAACTTCGTTTGCAACTTGCCAGAGTTAACTTCACGCCAAAGCATTATCTGAACGCATACTCGGTACACTGCCAATTATCTTAAAAAATTATTTTACGATTAATGATACATCATTTTTCCTCGTATTCACACACAATTCATACAAACAAGAATAATCTTTGTCAAAAGTTAAGAAATCTTTGGCGTGGCGTATGTTGGGTTTCGCACGAATTAGAATACACAGGATTGTACGAATCACAATGTGTCATATTCTTTGGTTTTCTTTCCCATTTTTTTTGACTAGACTCACCAGACACTCATCTAACACACAACTTTTTCACGACTGGCTGTTAAGAAACCAAAGTTTTTCATAACATGTTTTCCGGAATTTCCGTATCTGCTATGGTCAAGGTAGATTAAACGTCAAGGCGAAATCGATTAACTGCCCTTTTTTGTTGTTTAATCGAAAGAAAATACTTATATCTCAATAATTGTAAAATACTTTTTTTGCATTTAACACCTTGTTTTCGAGTAACTTGCAATAAAATTTATAGGCTTTTATTGAGACAAGACTGAAAGTGCTTCGTACGAAGTTTATTTAAAAATTACGAAAACTTTAGGCGGTGAAATGAGCAAATGAATCTATCGTACACGTCGGGCATTCATTGTAGAAAAAGAAACCTCGAAAATATACAAATTTAGCCGATTTAATAAAAAGTTATTCATCAAAAACTTCAGAAAAACACGGTAAAATAGGAATGTTTCCGCCATAACGCTATAAGCAGATTCTGCTCGATTTCATTCCGAAGGGCGCGACGTTTGAATTGCTATCATATTGTGGAGTTGTCTTGTCAAGCAATTTAATTTATNGTGTAAACAAAATTACGTAATTAATTAATAAATAGGTCTTTTCGTTAGTAAGTAATTTTGTAATAAAAAATAATGTTTATATAATCAAATTTTGGTTAAACATATTTTTCTTTAAAAGAATTGTGTTGTTTTAATGGTTATAAATTATAATAAATGTCATATGTCCTTAAATACCTTAGTAATTTTTTATACATTTTTTTCATCAATTTATGTAATATTTATTAGTAACAAACATTACTAGTAATAAATTAATTTTTATATGAAAATAATGGTAATATTAAAAGGTTAATCAATATCAGAATTGTTATGTATATGTACATTTCTATTCATTTTTTACTTTTGTCTGACCCTGTAGAATGTTAAAAAAAATTAAATAAGGAAACTCATTTCTTTTAACGTTCAATTGGTTGTAAAAGAAAGAAAATTTACATTATATAATACATTTTCAACCAAAAGTACTGCAGGGTTTTACTTGTTTCTCATCATAATCGCCAAAACAATTGAGGCATTTGTGTCATCGTGACACAAGAATCTCGCTGCCTTCTTCACAAGACTCGGCTGCTAATGATGGCAGATAAATTGTGACAGTATCCTGAAGTTCGTCATTGGCGGCGAACCTTTGTCCGACCAACCATGCCTTCAATTATTGTCCTTCGCTGCAACTCGTCCACCAACAACACTCCTTTTTGAGCCAAAAAACTGTAACCATATCTTTCCAGAGTCAAATGACAATGTAAATTTATTATCAAGTTTTACAATTACAAAAAATTTTTCTCGTTCAATAATAAAAATGAGTAGAATGAATTTATTATTAATAAAATCTAATTTAGAATCAATATTTCCAAATTTCAGAGATTGTTGGCTACTTGATTTCAGTAAACGCGGATATAATACCCTTAGTTGTTCTTTTTTTGTTATCCTCAACTAATTCTCAAGAGAATAATCCTTTAATATCCAATGGTCCAGAAATATACAAAAACAATGCATTGCTCAGTTTTTATTCGAGATGACCTACAGGAATATGTTGTAACTTTTTGCATCCATTAAAACTGACAACCTCAATCAGCTTCACCTTGAATTACGTAACAACAAAACAAACCTTTAAGTCGTTTGAAACGTTTTGAGATAATACAATAGAAAAATTGTAAAGTAAATGATTATTTAATAAATATAAATAAATTATGTCTTCTAAAAGAGCAGTTACACACTGCGTATTACCACGTGGAGGATAATAAATTGGGTTTCTTTCCGGAAACAACCATGAAAACATCCCGTCAATTCCGTTCTAGAGCTAAAGACCAGTTATTATAATAAATACTTATATTTATTCATATACTTACTTACTAAAGAAATTATTAAATATATATTTGTACTGTTATCCATTTATTAAATCAAAATTAATTGTAGACATTATGTGCGGTAAACATTCGAGATAATTAAAAGAAAAGTATTAATGACATTCCCGCCCTTGGAAAATCCGCCACTACCCGAAAAATAACCAAACAAGAACAAAGGGTTGGATAGGATAAATATGTGGGATAATGCACTTCATAATAGTCAAATGTTCTTTTTATTCAGGATGAAAACATTCATTTTAATGGTGCTATTGCTGGCAAGAGAGAAATTCGGAGACACTTTGTGGATACAAAAATGTTGCGGTGACAATGAAAAATTGGACATTGATTTAGAGAAGTGCATTGCATTTAAAGAACAAATTTTTGCGCCAAAGTATTTGGTTCCGCCCTTGGATGAAGATGCTGCATACTGGATTCCTCCGTACCTACGTTCTTCTTCTTCTATCGCTTACTGGAATAATGGAATATCGGATGACTATCATTTTAAGGCAGTAATCACCGCAGACAACAAAACTGTGTCGAATTTTCTGCATATAGATAGTGAAAAACACATATTTGTGACAGATGTGTTCGAAGAAGATCTGTCGAATTATTTGTTTGAGAAACAAGAGTATTGTTTTGAGGGTAGTATCAATCCTAAACTACCACACGTAATAAAAACAGGACTGAAAATAAAGATTCTCCACAAATGTTGCAGAAGGGGTCAACAGTTGAATAGATATCTTTCTAGATGCGAAAATCGACCCGGGGAAGAAATCAGGGAAATAAGTGATTATGAAATATTTAAAAGCGGAGATATTACTAATGACATGGACTGGATCCCTTCTCAATTATCGGGGAAAAAATTTATAATCTTTGACGGTTGGGCATTAAACGCCAACCGCTTTGCAGCAATCAAAATGGTAGATGAGGTCTATCCTCGGAATACGACTACGGAAGTTAGAAAATTCCTCGGCCTGTCCTTTCCCGTTCTTCCAAGCAATAAGGCATATAATTACTATGATTTCTGCTTTGATATGGTAAGAGACGGACCATTTGCTCCAAAGGTTATGCTCTACCATCCTAATAAGAGGCCTTATTTNATGGTGAAATATTTAAAAGCGGAGATATTACTAATGACACGGACTGGATCCCTTCTCAATTATCGGGGAAAAAATTTATAATCATTGGCGGTTGGGCATCAACCTCCAACCGCTTTGCAGCAATCAAAATGGTAGATGAGGTCTATCCTCGGAATACGACTACGGAAGTTAAAAAATTCCTCGGCCTGTCCTTTCCCGTTCTTCCAAGCAATAA
>NNCF01128062.1:46677-62689 GCA_002313205.1 Laupala kohalensis
GAAAACTTGCCTCCAGTTTGGTGCGTGCAGCACGAAATAGTACGTAAAAAGGACCGTGTAAAAGAGGACATGGGGACTTGTCACGCAACATGTCAAAGAATGACAGGATGTCACCTAGTTTCCCAAATTACCATGTCCCCCATTTATATGTAAACTTACCTTAACACAAACATAATTTATTAAATATTTGTGGATGGTAAGATTTACATCCTTATTCTAATTCTATTATCTCTACACAGCTAATCCTCATGATCCGGTAGGACGCGACATTTATAGTTCGATGTACCACTACTATATACCCGTTGCTATACTGGCAATAGGAAATGCTGCATGCGTTATATTTGTCGCATATAAAATTCGTTCTCTGAATCAGGATCAAGCATTCCTGCATGCGGACAACCAACAAGGATCTTCAAACACTCAAAGGTACAGAACAACATAAGTAAATTTTGTGTGAAGCACAATATTATTGAATATTATTTGTATTCGCCACATGACCAATTTCCGTAAAGATGGTAGATTTGATTAATTAAAGACGATTCTGAAGGGGGCAAACGTACCTGCGCTACAGAAAATAAAAAGATCTCTCTAGACAACGCTAAACATTTCCTCGGTATGTATCTCTCGAAGCCTTATAATCCTTTGAGAAGCCTCAGGCATATGCCCCCATTGAAATCTTTTAATGAACATTTTCCTAGAATTTATTTACAGACAACATTTTTACGCTACTATTTGAAGTAATTAAATTACCAATATACAAATGTTTTGAATGGTATTAAGTTTTTTATTACAAAATATTTTGTTTCATATAAGAATTATCCATATCTTCACACTAATTTTATAGGATAAAAACAATGAATTTACTTAATCAAATAAGTTTTATAGTTCATTGTTTACACTCTGCATATTCTTTGTCTTAAATCTTTTCTGAATTTAGACCACTCTGCTTTAATGATTTGAGTCCGAATGAAGAGATAAACAGGATGTACAAAATTCTGTATATTGTTCTCAGTCAAATGACGGTATTCTGCAGCTTTCAATATCTAAGTGCTGTAACCTTTCCAACAATCAGTTAATATTGTCGAACTGGGATCCGCGGAATCTAAAATAACAATTGTTAGAGTTCATTCGTTTCTTTGTGGCACCACTCGTAAAAGAACCCTTCTTGGAATTACTGTCAATCCCTCCAAAAACACACCTTGTTTTCCTGATTCGTCCTATATGTTTTTCTTTGTTCCAAATGCACTTTTGTGAAATTCTAATGTACAGTTCTCTTCTTCCAATTTTGAACTGGGTTCTACCAACCAAGCTGTGCGGAACTTGCAGATTTCGTCTAGAAACAATATCGTTTTTTGGAATATGTCGAAATCCAACCTAGCACAGTAAATTTACTTTTCGGAATTGGACATTTTGTATTCGAATAAAATATGAAATTTCGAACATAAATGTCAGAAATGTTGAGGTAGCATGGAAACAGAAGAATAAGCGAAAATATTTTATGAACTCATTTGATATACTCGAAATGCGAAAATAATTTTCTTAACGAGCCTTGTGTTACAAACCAAACCTTTGTAAGGGAACAATATTATCAACATTTTTATTTGTTTATAATTGTTTTTATTCTATGTCAATTTGCTTATATTTATTTATGTTTATTATTGGCGTCAATTTAAATTGAGCGCTATTCTACCTTCACTTCAATCGTTAACAATCGATACAAGTTCGATATAGTGTCAAGTGCAACGACCATATCGATATATACAAACACGCTGTGACCACAGGTTTACTATATCGATATATACAACCACAACATGACCAAAGGTCTATGAACGAACTCCATATACAAGTTCCATGATATCGATTTCAGAACATGTTTTCATGTATAAAGTCTGTGAACTCTCTATATAAACCGCTGTTCACAAGCACTCTTTCACCATTGCTATGAGATTAGCCGTGGTCGCCACGCAGGACCATTCATTCTGCTTCGAATGAGGCAGTTCTTCGTACTTCGTTGTGACTCCCGTTCTTAGGGATGAGTGTATATCTAGTGTTGTGTTGTTACTTTGTGTAACAAGGATTTTTTGGACCATGATTCTTGTTTAAATACAGAATCATTTCGGTGTCATGTTGTTACTTCGCGTAACACGCCGAACTTCAACATTTTCGAGCCCAAATGCTCATGCTCTTATCTAAGATTCAGTAACCAGTCCGAAAGCGCGACTGCCATGCACCTGTTGAAGCCAGCTACTATCAACTCGCATCCTTCCGGCCTCAAGCAGCCGTTATCTACTATGCAGAAGGAAGCGCTCTAAGTATTTCCTCGTACCAACGAGAACATTCGCTTGAGGACTTCAGAGTCTCAATGCGTATTCTATTCATTTAACTTATCCCCTCGTATGAAGAGGGTACTGATTTAACGATTGCTAGTTTATCCCCTCCTATGACGAGGGTACTAATTTAAAAATCCTGCATTACTTGTGGTTATTTCATAACCTTCTCAAATGTCAGCAGGTACCTGGTATGTAACTTGTTAGTTGATGTAAGGGGGGCATTTCTTTGAAAACTCAAAGAAATAAAGGTTTTTTTTTGTATAGACTCGCTAAGTCATACTTCAATTTTGTATTATACCATTTAGTCATTCTGCTTTAACTTATAAACAAAACTGCAGCTTCATGTGAAGTTATGCCATTTTGTAATCATTGAACTTCGTTGAAAGTATTTCACGAAGTAGCTGTCCGCCCACAACGGACAGCATCAATATTGTTATTCTCCAATTGTAACGTAATTCTGTATTTGTAGTTTATAGTAACATATGTATTGTTTACCTGTAATAAATGTGATTTATGTTTTCATCAAAGCGATCTCGTAAAGAATCTCATTACCCACTTTACCTCCCCAAGCTAGTTGAAAAACACTAGCGCCCCTATACAACTTTTGTGATATTCAACGTTTAGTTATTCGTTGATAACACCTTGACATTACATAATTTTCTAGTGAAATTTTTAAGAGATTTTCCATTAAAATAAATAATAATTTCGTTTGTAATATATTTTGTATTTAAGGTCAACAAGACAGTTTATTGACTCAAACAATTTAAGGCTGCTCCTTAACAACAAAAATTAATGTAAACAATGAATGTTATATAATTTACCGTTAGATTGTACTGCTTGAGTATTTCCTCAGGGAGCACACGTTCTTTGTTCCACTATCAACGTGAAATAAACTAAAAACTGAATCAAACTCATTCGGTTTATACTTCTGTTGCTCATAAATGTTTTTGCAAAATATCAATTTCACATTGCTTAAACAGTTCTCTTCAAAAGTTATTCCAAGACTGACTTCCTAACCAGTTTAATCAAGAATAATTGTGTATTGAAATTTCTCCTTTAAAAGATTTCGATGCGGGCATATACCTGAGACTCATCAAAGGTTTGTAAGAGTTCCAGAGATACTTTCCGAAGAAAAGTCCAGAGTTGTCAGGAGGAGACTCCCTATTGTCTTCAGCGCAAGTACGTTTTCCCCCATCAGAATCGCTTTTAACAATTCGATTTTTATATATATCGTATTGTGTCATTTATTATCTTATAAGAATTTGCCTCTTTATTCGGTTCTTAGCTAAAAATTTATTGTGCTCTTTCTGGGGAGTGAAGTTTTAATTTGTTTGAATATATATTTTTTCAAATTTAGACACGTGTGTCGTTTATTTTTTGACTTGTGAGTTTTTGATTGCATAATTAATATTTATAAAGAAATGTTTTGATTTTCAGTTTTATAATTCTTTTTTCTAAAACCCATTTTCCAAGCGGCCAACTCTCTTTGCTCACTATACAGGAAAAAGATCTAATTTGAGTCCTTCGACTTTCCCACTAACTTTCCCTCAACTAAATAAGTTTAATTTTCTGACGAGAAGCTCCTGTTTTGAAGAAAATTTGATCATTAAATATTACTTCAGAATTCTAATCATTTTACACCCGATCTATTAATATAATTTTATATTGATTGTATTGTTACCGATTTATAATTTTGTAGTTAATTTTCCATTACTTTAAATTATAACTTTATTCTAGTTTATATTTTTTCAGCTAAATATTCAGACCAAAACCTTTTTAGAATAATAAATATTTTGACTGTAACTTTTGTTACCTAATCATGTTTTATCTCGCTAGATATATGGATTGGTGTTAGACTATCCTTTTTTGTATCACTAAGTGTTTTTTGTCCTTACTTTGTATATAGTCTGTGAGTNGTTTGTTGATTTGGATTTTCTGTAGGAACTTTTTAGAAGTTAATAGATTTCTTTCCGTTAAAGTTTCACATCTGCCAGGTGAGATACTTGCCATACAATCGCTAATATTTTTGTTTCCTTAATGCTTGCAGTGCACTGATGTACTTGAAGTTGTTGTTCATGGCTGGTGTAGTGGAGTTGTCTTTGGAAGTTGCAGCCATATCCATTCGATTGAGAGAAAACAAAGAAAATTGGAGACAATTAAGTCATGGTATTCGAACTGTGGAGTATAATTATTACTTCACTATAGGAGCGACGGTTCTTGATCTTGGTCGGGCTATTGTGGTTCTGTGGCTGTGCACAGGCTGGCATTGTCGCATTCCAGGTAAGACTCTTCTTTATATGTGAATAAATACTGGATCCACGGACAGTGAGTGGAGGTCCAATAAATATTTAGGAGGGTTGTTATTCGGAGTGTCCATCACACGGACAAGAGTCACGTTCTGTCATGGAGGGTAACTATGTTGTTTCTATCTGCTTATATAATAAATTTTTAGATGAGGGCTCTAAAACTCTCTTAGACGAAAACGTACTTTAAGCAGTTCCTTCTACCAAAAATGCACGGACAATATTGTGTCATTCTGTCTAGTTGAGGGCGCAGCTCATCTGCATTTGTTTCGGAGTGTGTCGCTTTCGTCATGATTTTGCGAATGTAGACGAACAAACCATTAAAAAATAAATACTGGCAAATTGCGCTATTTAATGTCACGGGTAATTGAATCAAACTGTGTTCTGTTCGATGATAGGATGATTACATTTTTTCAGGGCCACTATTTTATGTACCAGGGGATTGTGACATATATTACATTCTCCTGTCTGCTAGAGAAGTTAATTTTCATTTAGTTTTAATATTTAACATTAATAATGTAAACAGGACATGTGAGAAGTGAAAAATAGTACATCATAAAGCATAATGGAGCTTTACGAAACTTGCATACAACTATTAATGAATAATGTTTATTGCTTACCAGACACGTGTGTGCTGTCTTTTGTTAGGTCTCAAGTATTCAAGTAACATCATATTCAAATACATAATTCATGTAGCTTTTTTTCTTGGTGTAATTTAAGAATAGAATAGGAAAAAAACCACACATCTTTTTATATATGATACTTTATTTGTGTGATTTACTCTGTCTGATTACAACAGAAAGAGAACTCAAATTTTCTTTGACATTTGCGTATTAATGTCTATGATTTTGATTTTTTCTCCAACTCGTAGGGTGATTTTTTAGAAACAATTGCTTTGTTATCCCAGGAAAATATTTCAACTAATAATTTTGAAACATTAAATATTTAACTGATATCTAACAATTTTTATCATTAATTTCTGTATATTTGGATACATAATATATATTTTACAAATTCTAATAAATTTTGACGAAAACATCGCAGAAAGANTTATCATTAATTTCTGTATATTTGGATACATAATATATATTTTACAAATTCTAATAAATTTTGACGAAAACATCGCAGAAAGAATTTGCTTTTATCGATTCTTGACAATGGACTTATGAAGTTTCGAACTCAGCTATTTTTTATCCACGCAGGTCTGGGTATTTTCTCCGGTTTTCTTTCGGGTAGAGGTGCATTTTTTTAAGGAGACTCCAGGTTCCTGCTTAGGGGCGACGTATATTAAATAAACAATTTCGAATTTCATGATTTAATTCTTACAATTTTTACACAATACGTTCCGAATGATCTAAAGTTTGATATTAATACGGACTTTTGAAAGAAATATCTTGTTTTACTAAATACAAATTTGTTGCTTTTATGTTAATTTATAACACGTAACAAACTGTTTTAATTGTTAGGAGTGTGCAGAAATGTTAACTCCACATCTCTTTTTGTGCTCCTAAATGGAATTAATTGAATAATCTTTTGATTGTTTTCGGAGAGTAAATTATTTTATTGTCCTGCTCGTAGACATACGCAAATTCTTATTGAATATTTTAGACAATGCATTTATTTATGTTTATTAATTTTTGTTGAACCGACTCTGGAAAATATGTGTACATTTTAAAGCTCACATCTACAAAATGTATCTGCAATGTATGATATCTACTTGCGGGGGCGACTCGCGTCGCCGTGCATAAGCACACTAACGTTCCACCTCTGGTGAAGCTGGGATCCAAAATGAAAGTAGAATACTCGGTTTTGGATGAAGTGGGTTCGAGGGAGGTTTTCCCTGCATTTCATTTGCCCATCACATTATCATCATAATTATCATCCGCCCTCATGTCATTCATAAAGCACGTCTCNATTCATAAAGCACACTACTTGGTGGGTGGGGGGTCGTCAGAAAAGTAATCGTACACCACCCTACGCGAACCTGAGAAGTAGCATCTCTGACTTCTTCAGTAAAGTACGTGAAAGCACACATGATGTCTACTTGTGGCTGAATGTCTTTAACCTTTCGAGTCAAACATGAGGATTTAAATGAAGCATACACCCCAGTGGAATATTGATGTGTTGAATATCACACAAATTTTAAAAAAATGGGATCCTGTGATATACTCTCTGTAAAGATCTTCATGATTATGATGTTCTCTTTGTCTCTCTCTCTCTCTGAAATAAATGGGTTGAGTCCAATTCCTTTACAGAGTGTGGTAATTATATATTTAGGACCTTTTACATGAAATGTGAGAAAACTTTTTATAACGAGACTGCATTAAATTCTCAGGGCCTTTTCTGTCCGTTTTCTTCTGATTCACCTTTCACTTTTTTCTTCCCGAGATGCAGCATTTCAAAATGACATTAAGAACAGAAAATATGTGACACATTCATTTCAAAAGGATATTACTTTTAAACTTGAGTCCGAACAAGAAACAGCACTGACTCATCTGGTAACTAATAAATGGAACAAAAAATCAGGGATATTTTCTTATTAAAATAAATAATGATTCCCAGATAATTCAGTTACGTAATGCTCCACTGTATGCTCTCATATACTATTCATAACTCTTCTAATAAGAAAGAGAGTGAAACTTGCCTACAAATGGCAGATGGAGGAAGAGAGTATCTGACGTATTATTCAAGTCAATAAATAGTTTTGGTAACTACAAGTAGATGTTCGTGTAATCATAAGAAAAACTTTAAAATTTATATGAAACACAGAACGTTTGTTACATTCAATTTTTCGTGCAATTTAAATGCGTTATCATATTATATTAGGCATCGTTAGTATCACATTCCATTAGAAATTGTTGTATACTTTGGACTCTTTGTGATGTATAGATCTCTTTTTGATACGCTTCTGTTCCAGGTGGTTGGCTGTTCTGGTGCAAACCCCTCAGGGAGCGACGTCAGCAGTTTTCGAGGAAGGCTTCGACTGCATCTCAAAATACAGCGTCTTCCAATATTCAGTCAGCAGAGATAACACATTTGTGACTGTGGGATAATTACAGTTCATATTCCTATGTCTCGGGGAGTGATTTCTTTTGGACAGTGGCGACGATCAAGAATCAATAGTTGGGGGGAGTGCAAAAAATAATTGAGGATTTTCATTTACATGACATTTTCTCCATATTATCACTAAGTACGTTTCAAATACTAAAAAAGAAAAAAAAAGAAATGAGAATTGGGGATTACTACATCACGGATGGTGTGATATTTTATTTCCTAGTTTTAAAATGAAACTCTTATCTTTCCTTGAAAAAGTTCGTTCCTTAATCGCTGCCACTGCTCCAGGGAACAATTCTCCGCATGGGTGAAATGGAAGAGCTTTTCCAGTGTATTTTTAATCAGTCTTGGAATATATATTTTAAAAAGGGTATATATCTCCCATTTATTTGACTCCTTTAGGTGTTGGTAAGGTTCAGCCGCAGCCTTTCGGAGTAATATTATTACGTGTGCCATATCTTCTTTGGGGCTAATGTCCTGTGTCCATAGGTCATCTTTTTAAGTAAACCAGTGGATTTTTTATCTACTGAATAGCTATATTTTATTTTATTGTCTACACATAATAACTTGCCGGAAATACAAGATGCAGAATTTACTTTTAATGGAAAATTAAAACTCCAATAATCGTCTATTTATACGTAAGAGGGGTTACAATTTCACCCATTTTGTATATATGGAAATAATTATTAGTGTTCTCATCTGTATAATGCCATTTGTATGCAAGGTAAAGTTTTTTAATGCTTAATTTAAAGTTAGTATTGCTTTAATATAATACTCATATTGTAAGAATATAGTTTTCTGCTTACTGAATACGATTTTCCCATTTTCCCATATTGTCTGATTATTCTCGACCATCCAATTCTAAATATTTAGCATAAAGAAGGGTTTTTAAAAAATTATTGTATAAAATGTTTGAAATAATTTTTTAAATTCGAATTGTAAAATAACTAAAACAAAACAAAGAAATACTCTCTATAATTTTTTGTATAAATGTAATCTTTTACTCAATTTTTAAAAATTAGTTGTATCTATTTTTTCATTCCATATTGTAATATACAAAACATCTCTAAGTAAATCCAACTAGTTATCGATAACTTCGAAATCATAAGAGTTACTTCACAAATTGTTTTGAAATTTTAAAGGATTCTTCTCAAAGATTATAGTAAATGCAATGCAAATTGTGGAAAATATTTCTAATTTGACAAATTTATAAGAAATTTACTTGTTTTGTGGCGTATGTGAAAGTCCATTTAAATTGATTTTCACGATGAAGGTAGAGATATGTCTACTAGGGATCATGAGAGATGCGTTAACAATTTATGTGTTCTTCTGCAATTTACTGAACGAGTGATCTGAAGATGTACATTATGGAATCGTATATCTAAGTTGAATGATTGTGATTTCTGGATTACACAATCTATGCTGCTAATATTTGGATTACCTAATTACTATCCTATTTTTCTATAATTCATAATAATCCAAATGTAATGCCAAACTTAACTGTATACCCTATTCCATCTCGAGGGAGCCGCGCTGTTCGAATTTTCACTTCCGTCGCGTGTCACGGCTGCACCACTTCATTAAAATTCTTGTAAAATCTGAACTATTCGTCGAAATTTTACGATTTAAAGTTATTTTACTTGACTAAATGCACAAAACAAATAATCCATTAAATTTGACGATGATTGATTATTCTTTTTTAACTCACTTTCTTAAATTGATGTATTTGAACACTTCTATTTTTAATAACGTTTTATCGATAATTAATGTTAATTTTTCCTGAAAAGGGCTCTAATGACCTTGATAATGGCGAACCCAATTTAAGTCCCAATTATTAAAAAAAACTTTCGCACATAGACATAAGCTTGTCGGATTCGTTTTTGTTGAACTCTCTGAGGCAAACAATATAGCCATTCATTATTGTCACCTATCTCTAACTGTTTAGGAAGCAAAAGCAAAAAGCCCTTTTTTTTATTTAATTGAAATTTATTATCAGAAACTATTTCTATCTTTCTTATCACACGTTTCAAGATAGAATAAGTAGGGCGAAGTAATCTATGTTTATCCTGGACATCAAAACTATCTTTTTACTAAATTTCATTACGATCTCTTCAGTGGTTCATTTGTGATCTAGTANTCAAGTATCAAAGAGACAGACAGACTTTCGTATCACAAATTTATATATTTATTCATTATATAAGAATGTAATTTGTAATTTTTCATTTCTATGTCTCAGTTCATATAACTGTGGTGACAGGATATTTCATCCTCTGCAGCTTACAACCGCAGTTGTAAATGTGTCTCGATGTGTCTAGTGAGTAATCTCACACAGAACTGAGCATTTCTAACATTCGTCATATTTGTTCTTTGTAGGCTAAAACGAGAAATACATTCAGTAAAGAAGTTAGGATATTGCACCAAAACTATACACCAAGAATTTTAGAAATGAAGACAGGTTTTATCAGTAAATTAAATAAAAGGAATCTGGAAAACAAAAATCCTAGTCGTAGAAAAACCACATCTTCACGAAATTATATGACATAACTCAATGATCAAGCTGAAACAAAAATAAAATTACAAATCATATAAAAAACATAAATCGTGGAAATATTTCAATAATACATTAAATC
The DNA here is from genome assembly GCA_002313205.1 of Laupala kohalensis. Classification (NCBI taxonomy): domain Eukaryota; kingdom Metazoa; phylum Arthropoda; class Insecta; order Orthoptera; family Trigonidiidae; genus Laupala; species Laupala kohalensis. Next base: position 56,995 of record NNCF01128062.1, read on the forward strand.
CATAGGTGCCACGAATGTTCGGTTACTATTTGGATTCGGTATTTGGTCAAATAGTACAAAGTATTCGGCCGAATACCGAATTTTTAAAAAAATGGCCAATATTATTCAAAATATATGTATATTTTATTACTAAATATTTACTAATTTAATAATAAATATCAATCAGTGGCAATGTGTAATTTATAAAAACAATTTTTCAGCTTTCGTTGATAGCAAACGATTGCTTTTTTTCTCATAGATAACACGTGTTAGTGAAAAAAAACTTCATTCCGTGTACACTACAAACAGGAGATGATACGAAAATCTTCGCGAATTTTGTCACCATTGGATCCTTTTCTTCGTGTGCTTCGTTTATATCGATGTTTCTTTAACGACATAAAGTATCGTGTATATCAATGTTTCTATCATTTTTATTGATGTTTCTTTTCGTTCTAGGAGGAAAAGAATAAAGTAGGTTTCCGTACTGCTAGATTTATTACAACTAATATTCAGGTGAGCTAATTCATTGCTAGAATGAGGCGAAGTCTCATATTTGGAACGAAACTTTTTTGACACTATGATGTGAATATTATCCAAATGGTTTTATAAAACTCTGACGTGTATTTATTTTATTAAGTTATTATATGCTAGTTGACTGAAGTCAAGTTACCAACTATATACGAAACTTGGAAATATTCATATTGTGGAAATGTTATTATTTAATAATTCATTCTACTGATTTTTCAAATATTGGATGAGAACAATTATTTTGTAATTATAAAATTTGATGATAATCTTATATAGTTATTTGATTGTCTTTTTGTCGAGGGCTGCATAGTCTTTAGTCACGTGTTGAGGTTGTCATTTCCTTTAGAATATTATTTCCCACGTTTTGGTGAATTATTCTTGAAAATGTAAGTTATGAACATTTGCGAGAATACCAAAAAAACAAGAGTCCGCGAAAGTTTCTCCAAATAAATCCAAAGTAATTTTAAGTCCAATAATTCATAATTTGACGACGTAATGATTCATCGCCACTGGATAGAGAATTGTTCAAACTATCATTAAAACATTTTTGAAGTACTTAATTCTGATCATTTTGACGCACGTAATACCTTAATTTCAGTCACAATTGAATTGTCTGTTTAAAAACCAGGTCTTTCTTCCACTCAACTTTCCTATTATAATTCATTACACTATAAAATTGAGAAGGAAAATACTCCAAACAAGAAACGAATATATTAAAAAAATATTAAAAAAGGTGACCTTTAAAAGATGAATCAATTACAAAATATTTATCAGTACACTTCTAAACTTCACATCTGCTAATTCAGTACAAATTATCGTCCTCAGTATACACTTTTCAATAACGTTATTGGAAGATATAACAAAGGCGCCTCTCCTTTTTGCGTAAAAAAATTTAGCTGTCTCTCGCAAACGGAGAGACTAACAGGAATGCGGTTTAGTAATCTGTACGCAGAATGAACTGATCAATGAAAATGTTTTTATGCATATTTTAAGGGCGCGTTTGGTAAATGAAGTTGGTATGAGCAGTTCAGAAATAGGCTTCTTTTCTGAATGCATTCAAAGTAAAATCTCAGGTTTGGTTTTGATTCATCAATTTGTTCGCGAGTAATTGAGGAACAAATCTCTTAAAATACATGTTAACAACTCCTCCAATTGTCTTCTGTACATCGCGTTCCGTTGGTGGCTGCTTAGACCTTCGAGATTATGGCAAGTTCTACCACATGCTCTACATTGCAACAGATTGCTGGCAGTTGTGAGAGCTGTAAGGATCTGACTGTGTGGTTGATCCAGTGTTGCCTGTTCGGTTAATGATTGAAATGTTGATTTTGATGGTTGAGGTAACTTTTTTTAAATAGGTAGAAGTATATTTTCAGGTTGGATTGTATCAGGATGACGATTTCTCATTTGGCTAGTGTATCCAGATTAGGTTTGATGTCAGGTGTTACATATTGAGCACTGTGCATTTGGTGTGTTGTTACGTCGGACCTCTTCTACTTCTTCTCTGTGGGGTTATGTAAGGTGTGAGTTGTACTGTGTTCCAGATTTACCTTTTCTTTTAAAATCACACGATGGACATTCCTAGATGAACGGCTCGTCAATGTTATTTCTCTCTTTCCTTATTAATTAAGCTTCTATTATTTTGAATGTTTGATGTTGTTCAATATTTTTGTTTATTTTTTTTTTGCTTCGTTCTTGTCTGTTGGGTACAATCTCTCTTGATTCCGTGATATTAATCTTTTGGTTTTTAAGGTCTTGTTTGAGCATTTGAATCCATCTTTTCTTTGGTATCTTTTGAGGTATTTTTCTTTTTTTAAGTTCCCAAAACGTTACTTGGTGTGGAGTTCTATTTTCGCTCATGCGGCTAATGTGCTACGCCTTAGTCGTTTTGTTTTGATTAAATTATCAACACACAGCAAGTTTGTTATCTTTAGTACTTCCTTGATTAGTNTCGTTTTGTTTTGATTAAATTATCAACACACAGCAAGTTTGTTATCTTTAGTACTTCCTTGATTAGTACCATATATCTCGATATTTTACAAATTGATTTATGACAGTTCATGTGGAAGCCATTTAAACGTCTTAAGCACCTTCAAGGTTTCAGACGAGTATAATAAAGTGCTGAGTTCTATGGTTTTGTTGACGAGAAGTTTGGTCTTCAGGATTATTTCGTGTCGCTTCCACACTCGTGAGTAAAGTTTTTGAAACGCCTGACTTGAGGTGTTTATTTTGAGATTGATTTCTTTTATAATATAACCGTTGTTTTGGGGATTGCTTCCAAGATACTTGAAGCTGCCAACCGTCTTGACTTTTACACATCGTAGAAAGATGTCTGCTGGTGTAATGTTGAGGAACGTGAATTATATTTTAGTTTTGTTCACATTAAGTCCAAACGTTTTTGCTTTGACTTTGAAAGTGTTCAAGAGTTCTTGAAGTTCATGGGGCGTTTCTGCTGTTAGAGCGCAATCGTCAACGAACATCTGGTCGGCGATTTTGATTTCTATTGTTTTCGATTCCTTCGATTAAACATGTTGTATTCGCTCTTGAAGTTGACGGCGACGCCTCCCTGTGATCTTGAGCTGACATTTCTAATGATGGCTTTTATATATAGTACACACCTACATATACACACACACAGACAAACGACATCGAAGATCATCACCACAATTTGAGAATAGACTCTCCTGTAGCCAAATCTAGAAGATCTTAAGAGACCACAAAAGAAATTCTTTTTGTCCGTTTGCAATACTTTCTTTACTTACTCTGTGCAGTTGGAAATAAAAAAAGAACAATTCACCATCTATTAAAAAATAATCTCTTCTTCTTAATAAAAGTAAGAAAAGAAACTCATTTCATTTCTGAAATAATTCTTTGTTTGCTTGCGTAATAAGTTCCAATCTCACGTAAAATATTAATAATAATAATAATAATAATAATAAGATATTGTTTCTTTGTAAGCTTATTAAATATGTCATTTCGTTTTACACTTCCTCATGCCATTGCCATAGTTCTTTTAAAGATCACAGATTAAAATACAAAATTATTTCCCTGAATGCTGGTTTTATCTTATTATTAATAATTTTTATTTATTTATTTTGACTATATGATAGACGTAAATAGTAGTAGAAAATGGCACTCGATTTGCTGCGTATCTTCAGGGAACAATGTTGTATTTTCTTATCTATGATTCCTCCAGTGAATGTATGTTTGTATTTTTAGTTGCGGCTAAATAAGGGCGACGATGACGAGAGTTAGTGAGGGTCAGTTCTGTGTGAGTTTACTCACTAGACACATGTGACACATTTTGGAGGTAACAACGTCTGGATCGAATCTAGATTGCTGTATCCGAGTATCACAACTGCGGTTGTAGGGCGCAACGGGTGAACTTTCCATACACCACAATTATATGAAATGAGAAAAAGAAATGAAAATAATTATGGATAAGAATGTTACAAGAAGAATTAAAAGGAAAGTTATTTCACACGCAATACCGGTTTATAAAAGGAAAGAATACAGAAGATGCAATTAATCACTTAATAGAATAGATGAAAGGTCGAACTACAGGATACAGATTGATGGTATCAGTAGACACGACAGGTTCATTTGACGGTGTGGACTCCGACGTATTTCAACAAGAATTTATCACGAAAGATACATCAGGTAAACTACGAAAACGTGTACATTCTTAATTAAAAGATCAACATGTCATATGAAGAATAGGAGACAATGAACTAATTCACACAATGACAAAGGGTTGTCTACAGGAAAATCATTTGGGACAGACATCCTGTAATATTGTAAAAAAATAGATTATAAGAAAAGATAGAACAGGAAAAAGAAGACTTAATTGTATATGATAATGATGTAGCTATTATTATAACAGAAAATAGTAGAAGAGAAAAAGAAACTGCAAGCCTAATAACATTAAANGTAGCTATTATTATAACAGAAAAAAGTAGAAGAGAAAAAGAAACTGCAAGCCTAATAACATTAAAATTGTTCGAGCAAGAAGCTGGAAGTTACAACTATCGATTTCTCGAAAACAGACTGTTGCAATCGTTTACTAATTGAAAATTAAAGGTAAAAGCAGACGATATCCCATCATACAATTTCATGACTGGAGAGTACAAATAAAAGATTTAGGCATTATTATTGATGACAAATTAACGTTTGTTAAACATTTGGATGAGGTAGGGAAAAAACTAATACAAATCGTGTTTGGATTATTGTGAGTGGAATTCAACCGATAAAGCATTGGAACAAATCAGTTAATAACAATATATAAAGGGGAGTTTCTACCACAAATTACGTACTGCTGTTTTGTGTGGTACAAAATATCAAAATTTGTGAACATGTCTCCGTGACTTACAAGTTTACAACGAAAATGTATTATTCTCAGATACAATTTGAAGAAAACTGAAGAAATTCAAGTTGCATAAAAGCAGATACAAGAAAATACTTATATCTTAATAAATATCAAATATTTTTTTTGCATTTAATACATTGTTTTCGAGAAAATTGCAATAAATTTACATATGCATTTACGGAGACATTTCTAAATCTGCCACTTACGAAGTATATTTTTAAAATTACGAAAACTTTAGGCGGTGAAATGAGCAAAAGAATCTATCGTACAGGTCGGGTATTCATTATAGAAAAAGAAACTCCAAAAATATACAAATTTAGCTGATTTAATAAAATGTTATTCATCAAAAACACGGTAAAATCAGAATTTTACCCCAATAACGCAGAAAACAGATTCTGTTCGATTTCATTCGGAAGTTCGCCCACGTTTGAATTTCTCAAATCATGTCGAGTTGTTTTGTCAAGCAATTTAGTATTTTTGAAATGATTAATAAGCAATTATATTAACAGAATTTAATAATTAATTTTAAATTAATTCTTTCCATTTGTAAAAAAAATTGTAAAAAAATTGATGAGTACGTAAACTATTTTTGGTTAAATAAATAATTTTTAAAAAACAATTTTATTGTTTTAATGGTTTAAAATAATATAAAATGTTACTTGTCATAAGAGAACTTTTAGTTGTATTACATTTTGCAAAAACATTTTTTTCATCAAATACTTGTACGTTACTTGTAAAAAAATCAATTTTTAGATAAAAAGTAATGTTTGTATTAAAAACGTTAAAAATAATCACAATTGTTATTAAATAATATTCTTGAATAAT
>NNCF01128062.1:64695-84413 GCA_002313205.1 Laupala kohalensis
TATATATATATATATATATATATATATATATATATATATATATATATTTGTTTATTTACATGTCTATTCATTTTTCTCTTTTGTGTAAAACAAAAACAATCAAATAGAAACGCTGTTTTTTTTACAATCCGTTGGTCAATTAAAGACTAATTTACATTACAAAGATTTTTTAACCAAAAGTACAGCAGGGTTTTACTTATTTCTCATTACGATCGTAAAAAGAATTGAGGCATTTGTCACATTGTGACACAAGAATCTCGATGCCTTCTCAACGAGAGTAAGTCGCCAGAGAGGACAGATACGTCTTGACAGTGTCCTAATGTTCGTCGTTAGCGGCGAAGCGTTGTCCGTCCAACCATGCCTTCAATTATTGTCCTACGCTGCAATAAGTCCACCAACGACACTACCTTTCGACCCCAAAATCTTTTACCATATATTCCCACATGCTCAGCGTCTGCTTAAATGTTTTCGGATTGCTTAGAATTTATTATCGAGTTTTACAATCACTAAGTAATTTTTCTCGTCCAGTAGTAAAAATCAATAGAATGAATTAACTATTAATAAAAACTGATTTAGAATAAATATTATCAGTTTTCATACATCAACTTGACTTCAGTAAACGGGGATATAATACCCTAAGTAGTGTTTTTTGTGATCTTAAGATAATAATACTTAAATATCAAATGGTCAAGAATTATACAAAAAACAATCCAAGAAACCCATTAATCAGTTTTTATTCGAAGAGGTGACCAATGGGAATGGGTTGTAACTTTTCGCATTCATGAAATCAGACAACCTCAATCAGCTTCATCTTGAATTACGAAACCACAGAATAATCTAATAAATCATTTAATAAGATTTGATATATTACAATAGAAAAATTGTAATAGAATTAATATTAAATAAATATAAATAAACTATATCTTCAAAAAAAGCTGTTACACATTGCCCATGACCACGTGGGTGATAATAAACAAAGATTCTTTCAGGAAAACATCAAAGAAAACACCCCTTAATTCCGATCAAAAGAGATTTATTATAATAGATACTTTCTTTCATCCATATATCTACTTACTTACTTAAAACTTTTTTTAATATAATAGATATATCTATTATTCCAAAATGAATTGTAGATATTAGGTGCGGTTAAAGTTCGTTTCGAAACAAAAGTATTAATGACATTCCCGTCCATGGAAAATCCGCCACTACCCGAAGGAGAACCAAAGAAAAACCCGGAACAGGATAGAATAAACATTTAAAAAACACAACATTAAACGATTTTGAATGAGATATCACACAATTTGTTATGTAATTTTTAATGCATTAAATGTTTTTGTTTCTTTAGGATGAAAACTTTCTTATTATTGATTCTTGTACTGGTAAGAGAGAAATTTGGAAACACTTTAAAGATACTAAAATGTTGCCGAGACAAGGAACAGTTTGACTCAAATTTCGAGGAGTGCATTGAATTTAATGAACCACTTTTTGCGTCAAAATCATTGGTACCGCCCGTGGTTGAAAATGCAGTATACTGGATTCCTCCGTACTAATTTTCATATGATTATTTCTGGGATAAATTAGATAAATATGAAGATTATGATTTTTCGGCAGTAATCGCCGCAGACAACAAGACTCTGACGAAATTTCTGCAAGTAGATAGTAAAAATCACATATTTGTGAAAGATGTGTTCAAAGAAGATCTGCCGTTTTTTTATTAAGGAACAAAAGGCTTGTCTTGAGGGTAGTGACAATCCCAAACTACCACACGTAATAAAAACAGCAGTGAAAGTAATGAATCTCAACAAATGTTGCAGTGAGAGTGAACAGTTAAATAGATATCTGCCTAGGTGCGAAAATCGACCGGGGGAAGAAAACAGGGAAATAAAGTTAAACGAGGGAGGTCCCGAAAACGTAGAAAATACTAATGACACGGACTGGATCCCTTCTCAATTCATGGGGAAAATTCAAAATTGCCTACTACAGAAAGGGTTGGGCAAATTACTACGGCTACTTTGGAGCAATCAAAAAGGAAGATGAGATCTATCCACGGAATATGACAACGAATGTGAATAAATTTGCTGGCTTGCCATTCCCGTTCTTTCAGACAATGAATAATATAAATCTAATCATTACTGCTTCGATACGGTAAGCGATGGACCACTTGCTCCAAAAGTTTTGCTTTACCATCCTGTGAAGTTTCCTTATCGTGAAGTACTAAGCTGTTGTCTACGCGGGGAGATTTTGTCGGACGAGGGTTTCTGCGTGATTGATTCTGTTAAGACTCCAATAAATGCAACGTTCGCATCCATTTTAGATAACAGTGGACGAATGATCTTTGAAACAATAATGCTTGGTGATTGCTTGCCAAGCCGATACGAAACCAAGACCTTGGAACCGAGTCACAAGAATATTTTGGAATATGACCAAAGTTATGAATTTTTTTTCAGTAATTGGATATTTTATTGCGGCGACTTGCAGAGCACTGAAGGCGGCTCCAAGGAATTTCTAGGCAAGTGCAGACTCCCATCCAATGTGGAACTGTATGAGTCCGTACGTCCCCAGGGGGCGATATCTGCCATGTTTCTATTGGCTGCGATTGTAGCGTCTCGTCCGGAAGCAGACACGCACTTCCGCTCATGGATAGGGTCTGGCCTGCCACGCTCTCTGTTTGGCAACTGTCAATACACTGCAAGTCACGTGGTTCTTTGCTTCCAACCCGGATGTGGATTGTTCGCTTTATTTTAAGATCATAAGCACATAATTATTACGATAGTTTTTCTTTTGTTTTCTTTTCATTTTGTACCTACGAATATTAAAAAAATAAAGATATTTTAATCTGTTTGCGACATCTCTCCTATTTTCTTATTTACTCATAATTTTCTGTATCTTTGTTTTTTTCGCGGTTTTGCATCTTCGTAAAGTTCAGGTTTACCAGCACCGCCTTCAGAAAAGGTCGGAGGTGAGAAAAAATTTGTTTATTTATATTTTATTAATTGTTTGCACTGTGCAATTATAAAATTTCTACAATGTAATACTTTCAATATATAAATGAGTTTCGAAATTATATGGAATCCGAGGAAGCAAAAAATGTTTGGCAAAATTTATTTACGTTTTCGAATTTTACTCCTCTGTAGATGCAACAAATGCATTCTCTTTTTCTTCTGTTAATTTTATCTTTCACATTTTTGTATACGAAGCATATAGAAAATATTGTAATAAAATTCGAAGCGAGATTTCGGCTGAAATATCCATTTTGGCCATTCCTGATTATTAAAAAGTGTTTTTTTGCATAACGTTCGTCCGTTTGTCCGTCTGTGCACAGCGTTTTCGAGCAAATGGACGATATTGATAATACAAGAATAGACGGTTCGTGTTGTTGTGATTTTGTCCTGAAGGGAAGCGACGCAATTCGGGGAAGACATTATGGTCAAAATGAACGAAGTGGTTATTTGTTTTATATTTTTTCGTGACGATGAATCATTTAAAATATTCTAGGATAGGTATGGTAAAACATTCTTAAAAGATTTAGGAATTTAATGCCGTACACAATCTGATGACCATAATATTGAATAAGCTCAATTGTTAGATAATTCAAATAAATTTGGGATTTTATCAGAATTATCATAATGAGTGTGGTTCCGGCAACCATTTCTTTGTAACTCCCTTTTAATGACGAAACTTTTAACCTAGGAAGGAAATCTATTTGCATAGTGACATTGATGAATGTTCGGTTTATATTAAGAGAATTGAGATATGTTGTGATGAGTATACTTTTGTATTCCCTCATACCTGGTGGGACAGTAAACGGAATTTAGAATTCCTAGCATGAGGAACAGTTACGTTGTTTACGTTTCAGAAATATGACCTAAAAAAATTAAAAAGTCTTTTTGAATATGTTGTGACCCGTTAAGGGAAGTAATAGATTTTTTTTGTGGGGCTCTAGGGCTCGTCAACATCAAAGGTCATTAGAGCCCTTAAAACTTGTACCGGTAGGGAAAATGCAGTTACGCACTAGGGAGAGCCAACATGACTCTCCCCGCGTGTGGGACCCGCCGAATGACTCAGCCATACCCACTAAAAACCCTCCTGAATTACAACTCAAAACTCAAATCCAAACATATCTCACTTTACTTAAAACATTAAAAAAAAGAGGAAAGAGGAAAATGAAAGATACCCTAACCGTAATAGCGTCGTGATCGAAAAGAACAAGAGGTGTCCAAGGAAGGTCAGAAAAGAGAAAGGAAGGTGCATGGCACAAGTAAGTGGAAGCAATGCCAGACTCAGCTCGGGGCCCCGTGTTCGCCAAACACGTACTTACCAGATGTAAGCCCCCTGGGAGGAGGAAGAGAAGAAGAAATAGAGGAAATAGAAGAGGAGGAAAATGAAAGATACCCTAGCTTTAATAGCGTCAGGATCGAAAGGAACAAGAGGTGACCAAGGAAGGTCAGAAAAGAGAAAGGAAGGAGCATGGCACAAGTAAGTGGATGCAATGCCAGACTCAGCTCGGGGCCCCGTGTTCGCCAAACACGTACTTACTAGATGTAAGCCCTCTGGGGGGGGAGTAGTAATAGATAAGATGGTATAAACTCAACAACAAGTTTTATTCAGGGTGAGTTACAGGGTATGACAAAGTCGGTGCTGATACAAAAGTACCAAAAACGTAGCGAAGTTATCATCAAAGGTCCAGCGTCAAGATGTTCAGCAGTCCAAGTAGAGAAATCCGTGGTCGAAAGCGCGTAGTCGTTATCCAGGTTATAGAGCGTGCCGTTGTTCCGAAGTTCTAGAAGAGGTTTCCTTTGTCGTAAGCAAAGTGATCGGCGTTGGCGTATATGCTTGTAGACGGCGGAAACTAGTAGACTTCTCCAGGCTCGCTCCTGCTCCTCTTCAACTAAGGGTTGCGAGTTTGCCCTATATATACCCGCTGCCTGGGAGGCGGCGGTGGCGGAATTTTTTTCCCGCCAGCCGGCGGCAGCGGTGGCAGTGGCCATGCGCGAAGCCCCACCGCGCCGGTAGCTCTTTCGCATGTTCCAGTTGTGCGCGCTTGGCACGATGTCTGCCGGGGCGGCCCGAGTCGCCCCGATGGTGGCCGTAACCGCGGCAAATATGAGTCGGAGGTATGCATGCCACAGAATATAATTTGAAAAGTAAAGATTAATTTGGGTGTTGATGTTTTGCAGCATATCCAACATATTACTTTATGGTAGCAGGACATGCATGACTCAGTGCAATTACTGGAAATATGCTGTAGGGATTCTGGTAAGTCATTGTTCTTTATTCGTTGGGACGAATGTTTTTTCACGCTTATCTAACTTTTATATGGTAATATATGTTGTATTACTAAAAATGCGGTGATAGACATGTTGTAAAAATTTAAATGTAGTAAAGGATTACCCTAAAAAATTCCTTTGATTCCATATTCAATAAAGAGTGTAATATCGTCAAAACGAAATCCATCTCTTACATTTTCTTTGAAAAAGAATGTTTGGAATGACCCAAAAAAGAAAAGGAAATGGTGCTTGATCGTTTCAGAAAAAAATATATTTTTTGTTTATTGTGTCTGTTTTAAAAATTACAGTTACTACAGAATTCAAATACACATTGAAGAAATGGCTTGGAATATGTTGAATATCATGCCATCCTCTTGAAATATTCAGGACAAACCTATCTTGGAATATTAAAGTCTACGTAAAACCTTACGAATGTTCAAAATAGTGCGCGCGGCAAGACAAAAACGACTACAACTTTGTAACCATACATGTTTTCTTTTCAATTGCATATTTAAACCATCCAATAATGCAAAAAATAATAAACAGAAAATTTCATTTTATGAACGCTAATTTCAATTGATCACTTAATATGAATTCACCATATTATTTCCCACTGCAAAGATCGATGTCATTTACTCACTTATTTTCTTTAAATCATTTAATGAAAATTTCTTGCAGAATTATAACAATATAAAATAAAAAATTTATTTATCAACAAAATTTTATTCAATTAAAGATTGTATATTGAGTTAAAATTTCAGAACAAATAATCAGTTGCTTTTGGTACGCGATTAGAAGAATAGAGATATATTAAAGTGACGAAGGCCAGTGCACGAAAATATGGCAAATCAAAAAAGTTTGAGTGAAATTCAATTCAGTAATGTAAAGTTAATATGAAAATAAATTTTCTTTTTAAAAATGTATTGTTTTTATTATCTTTGTTCAACGCATTATTAACATGTGTTATGTCATCTTTCGACACGTATAAATAGAGAATTGAAATTTAAAATACCCTAGTAATTTGCACGTACATTTACATTTGTACGTTTATATTTGTATAACTAGTAAGCAGAGATGCCGCTAGGTGCGCGTCTTTATGCACGAGTCGTACTGAAAAATAGAACATGTGTGAAAAATTGCCTCCAGTTTGGTGCGTTCAGCACGAAATAGTACGTAAAAAGGACCGTGTAATAGAGGACATGAGGACTTGTCGCGCGACATGACAAAGAATGACAGTATGCCACCTAGCTCACTCTAATTTCCATGTTTCTCATTGAAATGTAAACGTACTGAAAAACAAAAATTATGACAATTTTTTGAAGATTTGTGGCTAGTAATATTTAAATCCTTATTCTATTTTTTCTTAGGTCCTAATTAACTAGCAGCACCCAACATTTATAGTTCGATGTTCCACTACTACATACTTATTGCTATACTGGTAATAGGAAATACTGCATGCATTATATTTGTCGAATAAAAAATTTAGTCTGAATCAGGACTAAGCATTCCTGCATGCGGACAGCCAACAAGGATCTTCAAACACTCTAAGGTACAGTACAACAGAAGAAAATTTTGTGTGAGCCACAATAGTATTGAATATTATTTGTATTCGCCAAATGACCAATTTCCGTAGAGATGGTAGATTTGATTGATTAAAGACGATTCTGATGGGGGCAAACGCACCTGCGCTACAGAAAATAGAAAGATCTCTCCAGACAACGCTAGACATTTCCTCGGTGTGTATCTCTAGAAGCCTTATACTCCTTTGACAAGTCTCAGGTACATTCCCGCATCGAAATCTTTGAAAGGAGATATTTCAATACACACAGTTTAAGCGATGTGAAAGAGATTTTTTGCAAAGTTTGTTTATGAGCAACAGAAGTATAAACCGAATCGGTTTGATTCAGTTTTTAGTCTATTTCACGTTGATAGTGAAACAAAGAACGTGTGCTTCGTGAGGAAAAATTCAAGCAGTACAATCTAATGGTACGTTTTCTGGGGATTTAGGTCCAGAAGAATGTGGTAAATATAATCAAAATATACCCGCCGCAAATCGTAGGGATAACTCCGCTAAAGTCTTGTTTTATCCGTGTCATCTAAGCGGAGCCGCGTTAAGGTGGTACGAAGTAACATTTTATGGTGGAGAAATAGAATGGGAAGACGTCGCTAAAGATTTTTAAATCACGTTTAGAATGACACGTGCAGAAGGACCAACAGAAGTTGAGTTAATCCGCTGTACGCAGGAAGCTGGGGAGAGTATGCAGGCTTTCACATTTGATATGTTACGAATTTGCTGGAGAGTAGATCCTCAGATGACTCATCAGGCGGAAGGGAATCAATTTCTGCGTGGGTTAAAACCGCATATATTTATGAAGTTACACATGAATCCGCAAACACCTGACGAGGCAACAGAAGACGCTGAAAGGGAGATCGTGTACTTGACAAACCATATAGATGAGTTGCCGAGAATGTTGCGTAGAGGCGAGCGACGACCTCCCGTCACCGCTGACGGCGCACACCGAGATACGCGTCCGCGAAGACGTTGGCGAGATGACGAGGCGCGAGTACAGTGGGCGTATCGTCAGACAGCCGGTAATAGTGGGCCGCGCCTGGGTTTTAACGGACAGAACCTTCTGCGTGATTCCAGAGGACCGCGTGAACTGGACCGTATTCGAGACGGGCGCACGCGTTGTTATTTGTGTTACCGGAGAGGACATTACTCGCAGGTTTGCCCGGAGAATCGAAATCGTGCAAAAAAAAACGAGTTTCGCTCGTCGGGGCGACACCGACGACAGTAGCCGGGACATACTAAAGGTCTAGAACTAGGCAACCCAGAGAAAAGTATTCGTAGTAATTGATACAAGAAGTACAGAAAAAATTGTGGCTCATGAAATAATTGATAAAACGAAAAAGCGACGGTCTCAGGGGACACTACGCTCCATCAAAAATACTTTACTTGTACCGTAGGGAAAATTCCAGGGGTCATTCGAAGAGATAGAATAGGGCAAAATAATTAATTCTGAAAAATAACATAAAATAGATTACAGTTTATTCAAAAATTGTCAGATTCTTTTTACTCAGAAAAATGCGTTGGAAGGAAGCTATTGCATATTTAGATGATTTTGTTATTTTGGTCGCACGTTTGAAAAATTAATGGAAAGGATCATTAAGATATTTTCGAGAATTCGGGATGAGTTCCTTTCTTTTATTATATTCACCTATAATACGTCGCGTCAAGAGGCCACGCGGCAGACGCCATATTTTCTAGAGTTCGCTCGAGAACCAGTGTTGCCGGCGGAAACGACATTTTCACAGTTGATCCAGAATAAAATTGTGCAAGAAATTCGGGATAAGGTACAGAATAGGATACAGGCAAACTCGCGATGCAAGGGATACGAAAAGCGGGACTGCGAGTGAAGAATCGATATGATTCCACCCACAGATTCGAAATTTTTGAGTCAGGCGACCAAGTATGTTGAAGTCTCAAGTGTGCCTCCAGGTGAATGTAAGAAGTTGAATGTAAAGTATAAGGGGCCATCTTGAATAGTGGAACAGACTTCGCCTGTAAACTACCGTATTAGCACACGTAAGCTAGCGAAATAGTGCATTCACGCCGGATAGCAAAATATACAGAATCGTGGAAATCTGAATGCATAGTAAGAGGGTAACGAGTGATAATCTGGATAGGTGGAGAAAAGGAACAGCGCTATGATATATAAGGAGATGTCGTTTCTTGTTATTTTTATTATTACTGTTTATTTCTAGTGTTAGTCAAGGAAATAGTTTTTTATACATAATATATATTGTCTAGTGGTAAAATCAGTGCCACAAGTTAAAAGTGATGCTCGTGTGCTCAATTGAAATCGTATGTGTGAACGAAGACGTTCTGGAAAGAAAACTGTAAAACGTCAAAGCCTGGCAATTAGCAATGTGTGAAAAATGGGACAAACTCGAATTCCGTAGTAAAATGTAACGTCAGGGACGACAAAAGGAAGAATGTCGATATTGTCTAATGAATTTGTTTTTTGTCTTGTGTGTTGGCGTTGGTATATTAATATATAATGGTCCGTGTATACCTAAAAATATTTTTTTGTGTTTTTATTTTCCTCGAAAGACAATAAATGTTTACGACGGAAAGATGTTCGTGTGGTGGTGCGAACGGCGAGGGGCTGCGAGTTGGAGATGAGGAGAGCGTTGTGCGCGTCGGAATTCGCTGACTTCGCTGTAATGAGTGGCATAGGTCGTGGTCAGGGCCTGGCGCTTGTTGTGCGCGGATAGCCTCTTCCCCTCCTTCGCTGTCCTGCTGCGATCGTCTGCTAGCGAACATCTCCTTTTCCCCGCGACCACCGTCCGTCCTTGACGTTACTGCTTGTCTTGCGAGTGCGTACGACCTTGTGACTATGATTTTTAGATGGTAGAAACATTTGGAAGCAAAATATCTTTATTGCAATTTTGGAACTTGAAGAACATTATTCGAATGAGATCATATTATTTTATTTGATTCTGATAATTGAAATCGTCATTACTTTATTTCATCA
Source organism: Laupala kohalensis (assembly GCA_002313205.1). NCBI lineage: Eukaryota > Metazoa > Arthropoda > Insecta > Orthoptera > Trigonidiidae > Laupala > Laupala kohalensis. The sequence goes on from NNCF01128062.1 coordinate 74,501, forward strand.
TTTTTAGCAGTATATAACAATTTTGTGTACGTTGATAGTTACACGTGTGCCACCTTAGAACTCTTGTTTATGGCCCAAACTAATTACTGAAAACTCTTTTCTTTGCTTAAACCTGAAAACAAATATGATACACCGCGATATAGTGACGATATGCCTTATTTAAAACATAATCCAAAATTTTAATAATTCACTCTACACAATTTTGAAAATTAATAGTTGATCGGTAATAGTTTTGTATTGATTTGGATGCTAATTCGCGAATGAGCAGTATAAGTTGTCGTTCATAATATAGATAGTCAATTAAACCACCTTCCAATGTTCTTAGGAAAGATTTTATTACTTTAGTAAATCACAGCAGTTTGTGGTGCAAAAAGTTTCAATTGTAGTGGAATTTAGAATTGTTGTGGGATGCACAAAAAATGTGCAAAAGCAATAGGATACATAGCACGGCAGAAAATCACTTAATGCTCTCTCAATGAGATCTGTTATTTAGAATCTGTTCACACTAAAATGTAAAATGCTTTCAAACCCAATTAAGTCCATATTTTAGAAGGTGCTTTTTATTGATGAAAGTAAGTTTATGGGAAACGTGTGTAGTCGAACATCTTAAACCGTTTTTCTGGTACTGAAAAATATACTTGTATGAAATTTAGAACTGCAATCATTGTACATCATCGTCAATCGGTGTATTGAATGTAGTGCCTTCTCACATTGTTCCTAGAACAATATTTTGTTGTGAAAAATATATTGAAACCACGAACATCACTAATTATTACCAATTCAATTTCGCTAAATGTTAAATTATCTCTGAGGAGATATTTATGCATATAAAATGCTCAAGTCCCCTTCCCTACAACCATCTCCCTATCTATAGACCCCCCCTTCTTTTTGGCCGAATCCTGTGGGCGTGTGGCCCTATTGGGGACAGTTATATAAGATCGCTATTAGTTGTATCCCCTTGCATCGCGGCAGAGATAAGAGCCCCGGGGATCAGTATATTCATTTGATTGTGTTTTAAGGACAATATATAATTGCCCTTGTGTTTTCTTGTGTTGTCAGACACGATCGGAAAATAGCCGATCCTTTGTGTTTTTGGGATAAGATGTAAATGCCCATGTATTTTGTGCGTTGTAAGACGGGGTAAGATTGAGTCTCCCGCATATTTGATTGTGTTTTGGGATGGAATTTGGTTCCCTTAGATTTTATTGGGTTTTTACATGAAGGGATATGATTTAGTTTTTATATGTTGTGTATAGAGGCGTGTGACCTCTAGGGGACCTGGACCCCGCAGCCGTCATTTCAAAATGGGCGTATTAGTGAAAATAGTTGTTTTTATAGAATCTGGTCGCTTTTGGTACATGACAGGTACATCTACACTCTTATCGACCTAATCAGAGGGTTCCAGGTCATAAGGGTCAAAATTTTGTCTTAATCACTTAGCGTAGTCGCAGTGTGGGTTTTAATTTTTTTTGTCTTCGACTCGAGCTGTGTGAGATTCACAGTAGGCTAGTTAGTTTCTTTTTGTTGCTCTTAGGATCCATAGGGACGATTGATCCTCTTTTATTATTGTTGTTTACACTGCAGTGCGAGCGGATGTTAGTGTTTAGTATGGATTATGTTGGCGAACCTGCGGCCTGCGCAACCGTAGCGGCTTTCGTCAACCATATTGCCGTTCGAGTAGTAATTTGGGTTACCCTTAGAAATTGTAGGTACTGTTCCCGCCCAATAGCTGTCCCAGCATTGGGAGTAGCTTTCCCAGTGGGGGGGGGGCACCGTTTTCACATCCGCTTCATTTTATTTTTCCACATATCCCGAAGCTAAACATTTTGTAGAATTTGAGCATTGTGTATCGTGACTGAGGACACCACATCTCCGTTTACTCTGTTATTGTAATCCTGCACTATAAAATCTCCTCTCAAGGTCGACTCTTAATGATTTCCTATGATTCTTGTTTTAAGATTACTCATAATTTTTAATTATTTCCTATGACTATTAGCACTGATGAAAAATTTTGTTCTCCATTTTGTTTAAGATAATGTATCGTCATGAGCCACTAAGCCGAGAATGTATACTGCTTGTTCACATGATTAAATCAGTACTTATAAACAAGCTACTTCACTCCGAGTACTGCTGCCTTTACCAATATCAGGAAATTAACATGATTCTTGCTTCACATTAATGAAACCAATGCTTTGTACTAGATTCAATAAGAAATTCAGTTCGTTTCATTGAACTCCATCTCTCTAGATCCCATTTGCTTTTGACCGCGGTGAGTGCCGACTCACTTCAACGGTATCTTGGCCCTATAGAGAGCCGCGGGTGTCGTTAAGAACACATAGTGTTCGCATGAAATGCTTCGCCCACTCTCCTCCAAATCCGGCAAATCTACGGAAATGAACCTTTGGATCAACGAGAGAGAACGAATTATTGATCACATAATTATTGATCACATACCACGGAACGAATTATTGATCATTGTAATGCAGTTCGGGTAAATCGTTTTTTCTCCCCGTCGCTCATAGATGTCTTAGACACCACTCGGAAAAAAGCGTTAATTATAACATAGAGTTTCCAAGAAAATAACAATTCGATATTAAATCAAAAAAAAGTCAACAGATCGATTCAGTCCTTTTATATGCCGTAATACAACAACAAGAACTGTCCGTTGCCCCTGATTCAGAGGATAATGATCAACGAGGGATAGTCAGGATAATGCCAAATGTATATGCCTGCCTTGCTTGCCGCCTGCTATTGTGATTCCAACCACACTTCGCCATTTCCTTGCTGTCCAGCAGTGGCAAAGTTGGACGGGATTCTCTCTTTATAGAATGGTTCATTCAATCTTGTTTTGAGAACATGCAATATTCTCACGTGTAAAAAATGTAAATAAACAGGTCAATCACTCACTGCTAGTTCATTTTTGTTCTGTATCTGGGTTTAGATAATGGTTTATTGTTGTTTCTGTAACGAGGGTACTTGTATAATTGTGATCTATTATTATTTGTCACAAGGTTTTATTTTTGTATTATTATTTTCATTCTGTATTCTTTACGATAGTTTTGTATTTTTTCCCTTAATATGTATGTCGCTCTTAGACAAGGATTTAAGTTCTAGGTCCACAGCTACTCAGGTCACCTGACGTTGTCCAAACTGATGTTATCAAGTCACCTGATGTTGTCCACCTACACCCTGGCGTGTGCCAATGAACACTGACCTACTCGCAAGATATGTTTCATATATATGAGTATCGTTCTTCGTTAGCCCTTCGCTCAATACTGTTCATTAATAACCAGAGATCTGCCCTTACAGCAAGCGGGGCGCTTGCTCGTTGGACAGGGGGGTAATGTTACGGTACTATTTACACAGCAGTGGAAAATTTCATTTACTTCGCTGCCCTGAATATTGCCTTGACTGCAGTCAGAAACATCTTGACTGGTCACAATTTATGAGGCTTCCACGTACGTCCAGCCAAAACCCTCCGCCGCCTCCGCCCTTCCAAGTCTTCCTTCTATGCGTGGGACTCGGGTTGTCAGCTTCACGCTCTAGTGGCGTGAGCTTTGATCAACCAATAAAAGACCGTAAAAGTGTCGTCATTCCCATGACATCATAAGAATCTTGATGGGATTGGCACCCCCCCTCCAGGGAACAAAATTCAAACAAACGAAGTTCTCTGGCAACGAACAAGGAGCTGGTCGAAGAAAAGGGCAGTGTCTGCCGAGTGCGACACTCCGCAAGACGTGCCATCAGCGTGGATTGCGTAAGATGCCCCACAGGCCCTGAAACTGTTATATTTTCTTGTTCATCTGTATAATATTGTTATAAGAATTTTTCTAGTCATTCGTCCTTAGCTGAAAATTTACTGTTTTATTTGGGGTATGGGGATTTGGTTTGTTTGAAAATATTTTTTTCAAATTTAGACACGTGTGTAGTGTAGTTCTTGACTATTGAGGTGTAGATTGCATAATGAATATTCAACAAGAGATCTTTTGTGTTACAGTTTTAAAATTTATTATTCTAAAACCCATTTTCGAAGCTTCTACCTCGCTTGGCACACGGTACAAGAAAAAGACCCAAGTCGCATCCTTGCACTTTGCTACTAACATTCCCTCAACTAAATAAGTTTAACTTCCTGACGAGAAGTTCCTCTTTTGAAGAAAATTTGATCGTCATAAAATATTACTTCAGAATTCTAAACATTTTAGACTCCATCTATTGATATGATTTTCAATTGATTGTATTGTTACCGATTTATGATTTTAGAGTTAAAGTTACGTTACTTTAAATTATGAATTTTTTTTCTAGTTTATATTTTTGCAGTTTAAAAATTCAAGGGAAAAAGTTTTTAGTACGATAAATATTTTGACTAATACAGGGCCTTGTTACAAAACCAAGTTTTATCTCGGCAGATCAATGGATTGGTGTTACACTATACATTATTTGTATCTCTAAGTGTTTTTCTGTCCATACTTTGTAAATAATTAGTGAGTTGATGATACACCTTCGTGTGTTTCTTGATTTGAATGTTCTCTTGCAACTTTTAAGAATTTAATAGATATTTTTCGGTTTAAGTTTCTCATTTGCCTGGTGAGATACTTGCCATATTATCGCTAATATTGTTTCCTTAATGCTTGCAGTGCACTGATGTACTTGAAGTTGTTGTTAATGGCAGGTGTAATGGAGTTGTCTTTGGAAGTTGCAGCCATATCCATGCGACTGAGAGAAAACGAAGAAAATAAGATACGGTTTGACTATATTATTCGAATAGCGGAGGATACATATTACTTCACCATAAGAGAGACGGTTCTTGATCTTGGTCGGGCTATTGAGGTGCTCTGGCTGTGCACAGGCTGGCATTGTCGCATTCCAGGTAAGAGTCTTATTTATATGTGAATAAATACGAGATACAAGGACATTGGGTGGAGGTCCAATAAATATTTAGGAGGGTTGTTATTCGGAGTGTTTATCACACAGGGAAGAGTCACATTCTGTCATGGAGCGTAACTATGTTTTTCCAATCTGCTTATGAAATAAATTTTTAGATGAGGGCTCTAAAACTCTTTTAGACGATAACCTACCTTAAGGCGTTCCTTTTCCCAAAAATGCACTGAAAATATTGAGTCATACTGTCTAGTTGAGGGCGCAGCTCATCTGCATTTGTTTCGAAGTGTGTCGCTTCCGTCATGATTTCGCGAATGTAGACGAACGTACAACTTAAAAATAAATACTGGCAACCTGTGAAATTTAATGACACGGGTAATACAATCAAACTGTTCTAAACGATAATACGATGATTACATTTTATCAGCCGGACTTGTTTATTTACGTTGCTAGTGTGGCAGATACTACTTTCCCCTATCTGCTCGAGAAGTTAAGTTTCATTCGGTTTTATATTTACCATTGATAATGTAAACAGGACATCTGAAAAGTGATAAATAGTACATCATAAAGCATAAAGGCGCTTTACGTATCTCATTTACATTTATCTATGAATATTGTTTATAGCTTACCAGACACGTCAATGCTGTCATTTGTTAGGACTTTTGTTGTCAAATATTATCCTATAGAAAGAAATCATTCATGTAGCTTCTTTTCTTGGCATAATTTGTAAATAGAATCAACTCGGAAAGAAAGAGGTGAAGCAATAGGAAGAAAACCACACATCCTTTAATTTATAATACTTTATTTGTGTGATGTATTCTGTTTGATTACAACAGAAAAAGAACGCAAATATTCTATGACATTTGCGTATTAATTGCTTTGTTATCCCTGGGCGATATTTCAACTAATTATTTCGTAACATTATTTAATTAAGTGATAGCTAACTATTTTTATCATTAACTTCTGTATATTAGGAAACATAATATATATTCTGAAAACTCAAATAAATTTTCATGAAAATATCGCTGAGAGTTTTTGCCTTTATCGATTCTTGACAATAGATTCATTTATGTTTATTACTTTTTGTTGAACAGACTCTGGAAAATATGTGTACATTTTAAAACTCACATCTACAGAATTTATCTTCGATGAATGATATCTACCTGCGAAAGCGGCTCGCGTCGCGGTGCATAAGTACACTCACCTTCCACCTCTGGTGAAGCTGAGATACAAAATGAAAGTAGAATACGCGGTTGTGGATGAAGTGTGTTCGCGGAATGTTTTCCCTGCATTTCACTCGCCCATCACATCTTCATCATCATTATCATCTGCCCTCATGTCATTCATAAAACACCAGACTTGGGGAGGTGCGTCAGAAAAGAAATCGTATTCCACCTTACGCAAACCAGAGAGGCAGCATCTCATCCTCCATCTCTGAATCCTTCAATAAAGGACGTAAAAGCACACATGTCTACTTGTGGCCGAATATCTTTAAACTTTCGAGTCAAACATGAGGATTTAAATGAAGCATACACCCCAGTGGAAAATTAATGTGTTGAAAATCACACAAATTTAAAAAAAATGGTATCCTGTGATATACACTCTGCGGAGATCTTGATGATTATGAAGTTCTCTCTCTCTCTGAAGTAAATGCGTTGTGTCCAATTCCCTGACAGTGCGTGGTCTACTCAGTATCATTTTCTTAGGACCTTTTACATGAAATGTAAGGAAAGGTTTATAATGAGACCGCATTAAAGACCGTTTCCTTCTGTTTCACCTTTCACCTTTTTCTTCCCGAAGATAACAGCATTTAAAAATGACATTAAGAATAGAAGATATTTTACTAATTTTTTTGAGAAGGATATTACTTTAAAACTTGAGTCCAAACAAGTAACAGCACTGACACATCTGGTAAGTAATAAATGGAACAAAAAAATTTTGGACATTTGCTTATTAAAGTAAATAATAATTCCAAGATAACAGAGTTACGTAATGCTTTTGTGTATGCTCTCATATAATATTCATAACTCTTCTAGTGTCCTGATGACATAGTTAATTCTAAATTTGAAACAAAGTGAAAAATGCCCACAAACAACAGATCGAGGACGATAATATCTGACGTATTATTAAGGTGAATAAATATTTTCGGTAACTGCAAGTAGATGTTCGTGTAATTATAGGAAACACTTCAAAATTTATATGAAACAGAGAATGTTTGTTACATTCAATTTTTCGCGCAATTTAAATGAATTAGTGTATTATATTAAGCATCGTTCTTATCACATTCCATTAGCAATTGTTGTATACTTTGGACTCTTTGTGATGTATAGATCTCTTTTGGATACACTTTTGTTCGAGGTGGTTGGCTGTTCTTGTGGAAACCCCTCAGCGAGAGATGTTTGCAGTTTTTGAGGAAACCTTCCACTGCACCTCAAAATATAGCGTCTTCCAATATTCAGTTAGCAGAGATAACACATTTGTGATTTTGGGATCATTACAGTTCATATTCCTAGATCTTGCGGAGTGATTACTTGTGGTCAGTGGAGACGATCGTGAATCAAAAGTGGGGGGGGGAAGTAATTAAGTATTTTGATTCGCATGATTTTTTTTTATATCTCCAATTACTTTTAAATACTTAAATACATAAAAAAAGACTATTGGTGATTACATCACAGATGGTGCGATGTTTTATATAATTCTCAGTTTTAAAATGAAACTTTTATCTTTCCTTAATAAAGTGCCTCACCTAATCACTACCACTGTACGTGGGAACAATTCCCCACATGGGTGAATTGGATGAGATTTTCCAGGGCATTTTTAATCACTATTGGAAAATACTTTTTAAGAAAGGGAATATCCTCTATTTATTTGACTTCCATAAGTGTTGTTATGATTGATGCACAGCCTTTGTGAATAGCAGTTTTACGTGTGCCATATCTTCCTTGTGGACAATGTCTTATGTCTATACATCTTATTTTTCGATATATCAGTTGGTTTTATATCTACTAAATTGTTATATACTATTTCATTTTCTCGACTTAAAAAATGTTTGAAAAAATGGATGCAGAATTTACTTTTTAATGGAAAGGTGAAACACTAGGAATTACCTATCAATACGTAAAAGGAGGTTCAAGTATCTGTATAAAGCCATTTGTATGCAGGGTAAATTTATTTTAATGCTCAATGATAAGTTAATATTGTTGTTATATAAATGTTATATTAAAATCATAAATAGTTTTCTGCTTACTGAAAACTATTTTACTACTTTTCCACATCGTCTGATTATTCTCGATCATCCAATCCCAAATATTTGTGAATGGATTATAATAATTAAAAAATATAATTATGTACAGTGTTTTAAATTATTTTTTGCGTAGAGTTGTAAGATAAATAGAATATAACAAAAAAATTCTTATAATTTATTGTATAAATGATATTTTTTACTCACTTAAAAAAAAATTACTTGTATCTTTTATTGGATTCTAAATTGTAATATACAAAACATCTTTAGGTAAATTTTTCAAAGAAAAGAAATAGGGATAATGAAAGAGTGACACTACTTTTATGAAGAAATACACAATAAAGACAATTACAACAACAGAAGTATGATAAATGCAAAAGGAAACGAGGCCAAAGAAAAGTCCTGGATTTGACCACATGACACCTGAAAAGTGTAAACGATTATAGAAAATATACGAAGACGAATTTCTGGATTTCTACAGAACATGTTATGCATTAAGTTATTCCCCACCTGAGTGGAAGATTGCTGAGTTAAAATAGTTCAAAAGCCTGACAATCGGGACCCACAAGGGAGTAAATCTTATCGGCTTATAATGCAACTTCCGGTGATAGGCAAAATTATGGATAAGAATGTTACAAGAAGAATAAAAGAAAAGGTATTTCACAGGCAATACCAGTTTATAAAAGGAAAGAATACAGATGATGCAATTAATAACTTACTGGATCAGATAAAACGTCAAACTACACGATACCGATTGATGGTATCAGTACACATTACAGGTGCATTTGACAGTGTGGATTGGTAAGTATTGCAACAAGAACTAATCACGAAAGATATATCAGGTAAAATACGGAGACGAATACGGTCATAATAAGAAGATCGACATGGTATATTGAGAATAGGAGACAATGATCTAATTCACGCAATGACAAAGTGTTGTCCACAGGGAAGTCATACGCGACCGACATTCTGGAATATTGTAATAAATGTATTATAAGAAGAGATAAAACAANATTAAAATTGTTCGAGCAAGAAGCGCGGATGTTACAACTATCGATTTCTAGAACACAGACTGTTGCAACAGTTTACTGAATGAAAATGAAAGGTAAAAGCAGACGATATCCCATCATACGATTCAGTTACTGGAGAGTACAAATAAATGGTTTAGGCATTATTATTGATGGCAAATTAATGTTTGTAAAACATTTGGATTATGTAAGAAAAAAATTAATTTGAATATTGTTTGGATTATTGCGAGTGGGAATCAACGAATATAGCATTGGAACAAAGCAGTTAATAACAATATATAACGGGGTGTTTCTACCNAAAAGTAGTGAACATGTCTTAATGACTTACAAGTTAACAAAGAAAATGTATCATATATTTGAGAGGCGCATATACAAGTTCATGAACAAAAGCTTAACAAGTAATTCCAAAACAGATACCTATACTCCTAGAAATTGATCAACGCTTCGTCAGACACAAAGTGAGGAAACTGGTGGAATTTAAGTTGGAGGAGAGAAGATACTAAGAAATACTCGTGGATGGAAAGGGAAAACAACGAGAGCACATGTACAATGTTGGCAAATAAGTTGGGACAAGGTAATGGCAGGCAGAAATACGTACAAATTAATACCCAATGTAACATACGGATATAAGAATAAAATATGGTTCCGAGAGACATTTTAATGATGAAAGTATTAACCCGTCACGGTGATTTCAATACGTATTGCTATAGGTTAGAACTAACAGATTCAAACATTTTCCATAAAGAAATAGACACTGTGAACCACG
>NNCF01128063.1:5452-43279 GCA_002313205.1 Laupala kohalensis
GGTCAAAGCCCGCGCCACGCCCGTAAGCGCCTTGCTGGTGGTCAAAGCCCGCGCCACGCCCGTAAGCGCCTTGCTGGTGGTCAAAGCCCGCGCCACGCCCGTAAGAGGTCGGCTGGCGGCTTCGTTCCAGCCGCCGTAGGGCCGAAAGCATTTCCCCCAAAAGCTTCTCGACCGTCCCCGGGACTGCCGAAGGCGGCGGCGTCTGAGGCTGGACGGCATATACTTCTTGAGCAAAGCGTTCACGTGTCTCCCCAACTAATCGCGCGATGTCGAGTAACTTCGAAACGGAATCGGTCTGAAGGGGCAGGATTTTCTCTACGAAAGGTAACTGTAAACCGCGGAGGATATGATCCACTCGTTCAGATTCGGGCATGGCCGGATCGATTTTCTTACAAAGTTTAAGAACATCAAAGACGTATGCTTCGAGCGATTCTTTCTTCCCTTGCTTGCGCGTACGTAAGCGAACAATAACCTTCTCGCGGCAACCGGTCGGGTGAAACGCCTTTTCAAACGCTTGTTTCACAATATCCCAACATTTTAAATCTTAATTATCCGTCATGAAGACGTCAAACCACGCGATCGCACTCGAACAGAGATAACACGGAAAATATTGAATTTTTTCCACATCCGTCCAATTATACACGGAAGCGGCCTGTAAAAACTTCTCAAGGAAAGATTCTGTATGCGATTTATCACCCGAGAATTCACCGACGTCGATTTTCGGAGTGCGGTGTCGCGGGGTGGATGACGGCTGGGCGGGCGGAGTCGCCATAGCGGCCGGAGGAGACGGTAGCTTTATAACGGGACCGAAGCGGTCTTTTTGAGGGGAGGACGGCGGCGCCTCCGGGAACTCAAAAGAGACGTCTGCGTCTAAACTGCGAGCAGACGCAGGTGAAACCGGCACTTGAAGGCCCGCTATTAGACTACCATCAGAAGATTCATCTACAATGTGGAGGTGAGCGCCCTTCTGTGAGCGAGTGAGACGCGAGGACATTCCCCCATGAAAATATCAAGCATTCATAAAAACGGGGAACGCTAAATAGCGAAAGACCCAAGTCAAGAAATGACACATTAGTGATCGGAAGCGGTGCGAATGAATTCAGGTAAAATATTAGATTAAGCAACACCATAAGGAGAGCCACAAATTCAAAATCACATACGGGGGAGTACTAAAAAAGAAACCCCAAAAAATGAACACAAAAGAAATGACGCGTCTGTAAAGAGGAATACATGCACACAGCAATAATAAAAATACAGATCACCAAATACCAAGACTATCTGACAGGAGTGAGAGAAAAATAGTTAACACAATTGTTTAAAAACTAAAACAATCGAAAAACTGACTTTTTTCAAGATATTTCTAGAAAACAGCAATAAAATGAGAACAAACCGGCGTCCTTCACCATGTCGCAACGGAGCCCGTCTCTAGTTGAATACTGAGACAGTTTTCGTCCCCGCTGATGGGAAGGATAGCTCAGACTTATATTTAAAGTAACTCGCTTGGGGCTGCCCTGTCATAGGTCTTGGTGAGAGGTTAAAATAATAACTCATGCACAAATATTAATGGAATTTACTGAATAATAAAGCCCTAAGTAGGCATGAAAACAATCAATTACATTGCTGTATTACAACACAGCATGATTACAACGTTCTGACATAGCTTGCCGTAAGGGCTGCTCGTGTCGAGATCCGACAATGTTCCAAGTTCATACCATCGGAGAGTTCATCCGGTCCGAAGTTGATCGTCACCGTAGAAGCCACGGTGGAAGGTTCGTCAGTCAGCAAGTGCTCGGGCCTCGAAATCTGTCAAGAGCCGTGGCGCGAGGAGAAGAAGACGAAGACCTCGATTGACGCGTATCCCTTGCCTTAAGTAAGTTCGCAGGGGGCGCGCGGGGGAAGATGAGCCCTCTGGACAAAGCCTTGGCGAGGTGGTGGCAGTGTGTATTCGTAAGAATACAGTATCGTGTAGAGATGGAAAAGTTGCACACGGCCCATCAAAAGACCCGTGGGAATGGTAGGGCGTTGTCTGTAAGTTTAGATGCATTTAGGAAGGAGGGAGAAACGTCATATGGGGGGGGGATGCCATGGTGCGGCTGCATCGGCATCGTCACGTTCCTATGTGTCATCTCGAGTGACCACACAGAAAAATAAAGTGTCTCACCACACACAAAAACAGGAAGGGTTCCTATCTCTCGCGGCTGGCGTCGCGCGGTCGCGCTCGGGGGCCTTATTAAGTGATCAAGTAACATCCTAAATGTATCGAGACCATCGTGAGGGCCATAGATAACCATCGGCCCTTTCAATTAGCAATCGGAGAAGGTCAAGACATCCTGGGAGACTCCCACGGTACAAGACGAAGGGTTCTGAGAGAAAAGCGTCATGTCNGACGAGGGGTTCTAAGAGGAAAGCGTCATGTCGCCTCGTGACACCTCCATTTCCAAATTCTTTAAAATTCCGACAATATCTGGCTTTCATATTTCTTTTACGGGTTCAGAAAAACTAAAACTAATAATTTTTCACAATATATAATGAATAAAGCAAAATAAAATTCAGTATAAGAAGAGGTTGATAAAATTTGATCCTTGTAATGACAATTGATGAAGACAAGGAACGAGCTGATGGAGCGTTAGATCAGGATGTAGGAGGCAATCTATGAATTTCAGGGAACTAAACCCTCAAGAAGACCTATATTGCCTAGGGTTAACTCGTGAAAGTATGCGGCTCATATTTTGTATGTTATGAATCGTGAAGTCCTACCAGCAAGTGCAACAATGTCACGAGACCTAGAAATACTACATTTTTTCTGTGCTGCAGTCACCGTTGCTAGGTGCATGGGAATTGATGTTACGGAACGTCCGACAAGACGAGGGGGTAGTAGAATGATGCCGCCTAGGGGATGACGTCTGAATATTTGTATAGGTAACCTGAGAAGAGATATTGGGCGTCTGGTTAATTACGTTGGTGGTCCACGAAACTCAACAGATATGCTGTAAAGAATATTGAAAATACCAGAACGCATACTCAACATAATGAAACTAATATGTCAGCACAACAGTGTGTAGACACACTATAAAAGAGACTTTCTTTGATTTCAAGCCGGTTTCCAAAATATAAGGGTAGCGGAGATAGGATGAAATATAATGCAATGTTTGAGACATCAGAAAAGAATTTCTATCGAAATCTTGAAGAGAACCATGATGAAGGACTGTGCCCTACACAAGAACTAGTAAGTGATTTCTGACGGGCACTGTTTTTGAGATCGGTGAGATATGATGCAAGGTTAAGTTGGATTCAAGAAGAGAAAAGATTTTGGGACAATATAAATGGTATGCATTTTACAGATCTGACAACTGAGGAAGCCAATAAAATAATTAAGAGCCACCTTAATTGGAAAGCACCGGGACCAGATAAAAATCAAAATTTTTGATATAAAAGATTCTGGTATGTACATAAACTGGTAGACATAATCAATGACATTCTCATTCATCCAGCTAAGATGACAAAATTTCTTACTCAAGGGATGTCATATTTGATACCTAAGGGTATGCATTCCCGTGAAGTCTGCAAAATTCCGACCTATTCCGTGTCTGCCGACAATGCATAAGATTATCACGTGCGTTTCACAGCTTATATATTTCTACTGTGGTCCCAATGGTGTTATTGCTATACAGCAGAAAGTGTGCAGCCGCCTTTGTGCGATTACCACGAATAATTCTATGAGAAATATCGTAAGGAGACTTCACACTATATCAGTTCGTAGAAATCTTTAGGTGTTTTCTAGTTATCTCAGTACACAGAATGCGTGGTTGCTATGACAGCGGGCAGTCGCAATTATTTGAGCTCTGAACATAATGTATAAAAGAATTAATTTGTCAGTGAAATAGTATGTTTAAATGTGTGGTATAATAAAGAACATTGTTTTTTGAGATAGTGGCAGAAAATTTGAAGAAAATCGGCCTATAGGGATTGAAATATTAGTATATTAAGTTTGTTATAATGTGGCAATGTGTTTCGGTGTAATGAGTGCATAGAGGCACATATATAGAGGTGAGTGAGTGCACTGGAGTTGCTGCCAGATTAATCTACTGGGTCGACAGTGAACCAAAGAAAAACATTTGGTGAAGGTTGGATGACGCGAAGCGCGGAAATGAATTTAAAATATCATACTATTACGAAAATAAGAAGTTAAGTGATTTCAATTGCGGTTATAAAGGTGGACGGGAAATGGGCTGCTCCAAAAACTAGTTGGTAAGATAAGTACAAGCTTATAGTTGCTGCTTATATGTGTTGTAGTTGAGAATTTAGCTCGTTACATTTAAAAATTTAGGAAAAAGTATATGATCGAAAATAAACGTCATTAAAATAGAAGACTAGGTCAGCATTGAAAATTACCAACTAGGGAACGTTACTATTGGTGAAAACTCCGCAACAAGTGTGTAACTCCGCAACAAAGCAAGCTACAGTGAGAAGGTGTTTAGAATAGCATACTACAGTCGACAAACACAGATTGAAAGGATTAAAATGATGATAAATATTTAGAGACATCAGCGCATGATAAATATCAAATAGGCATATATTTTATAGGGAAAAAGTAAACGTCATTACAATGGAAGGCTGGGACAGAATAAAAAAATTGAAAATTGATACCCAGGGAACGCTACTACCGGCGTAAAATAGGATAAAACACATACCTTTAGACTAAACCAAGCTACAGTGAAGAGGTTTGTGAGGAAATGATTACTAAAGCAATCCAAAGCTTGCCAAAAGAGCGCAAAGAGATTCAGCATGAAATAATACAATTTTAAAACGGATTAGACAAGCAACAAGTATACAAGTCGGTCAGAGTAAGACACATACATATAGCAGGTAGTGAAGTGTGATAGAAGCCGCAAGGAAAAAGAAAAAAGGACTAAGAAAAGCAACAGTACCTATCACTAAATAAGAATAAATTTAGTAGAGCATCATGGCAGACATTTAATTTACTAGAGCATCAGGAAGTGAAACAGAAATAACACAGGGTGACGAAGAAAAAGGATATGAGGTAGTTACACGTAAAAAGAAAACACGATTAGCGCAGCACATAAAACAACAAGAAGACTTAGTAGTAGACATACCGCGCTTGCATAAAATCGTAAACAAGTTAGAAGAGATCTTCAAGGGGGAGTCTTTTTCACGAATAAAAACCATTGTGAAAGGGTTCATTAAGGATGGAGTAACGGAACTTTGGAGGACGGTAGGGAAACTTAACGCTGAAAATAAAGAACATAGGAATTAGCTGCTACTCCACAAGCATTTAGATAGAATAGAGACCATACTGGGAGGAACCAGGGAGGTACTTGGTGGGGTAGAGAATAGTTTGGCAAGTACTCTAAGCGAACAAATGATAGGTCATATAGGGTTGAACACTGAAAAAATAAAAGAGGAGGTTCATCGCCAGGTTAAATGGCAAACGGAAGATCTCATAGGTGTACATGAAGTAATGGAGGCGCGACGACAGGATAATGTAGGTGAAGGAACAATGGCGAAGACAATTGACGAACGATTGCAGCAAGTGGGAAATGAAATAATAGACAAAGTACGGGAAAGTAATGAAAAACAAACAAACTATGCAACAATCCTAAAAAAACAAGCAACAAGATAAGAAAAGGTAATATTTCTGAATGGGGTAAGAGAGGGGAATATAGTACGAACACTCAGAGACACGCTTGATGCCGCGGGGGAAAAAGTTAAAATTCATTTGACTAGAGAAACAAGGAAAGGGGAATTAGTGGTTATGTTGCCAAATAAATCGCAGAAATTAAAAGTAAAAGAGAGAGTCGCGAAAACCGTTGGTGTCAGGCAAAGAGAATTAGAAAAACTGCGTCCGCGGCTACGACTACTAGCTATACCAGAAAAAATAATAGATAGAGTTACTAAACCAAATAATAGAGCAAAATTTTGAACAGGACCGGCCAACGTCGCGTAAAGAAATACAAATTGTATACAGACAGAAGAATAAGGATGTAATGTACGCACATTGGGTAATGGAGGTGCCAGGAGGGCTACTAGAAAGAATATTACTAGCACAAAGAATGTATATTGATATGATGAGCGTACGGGTGGTAGAGGATTGTGAGCCGATGAGATGTTATCGTTGCCATCGCTTTGGACACATAGCGGTAGCATGTCGAGAGAAAACTGTGAGTTGTGGGTACTCTGGAAGAAGCGGACATAAATTCAAGGACTGCATAAGTAAAAATGAAGAAACCACTAGAAAATCCTAGCGGCAATAGATAACTTGCCAAAGAAAGAGATTGCCAAGCTCACACTCTACGCAGTTGGGAATGCCCAGAATATAAACTGGCAAAAAAATATGAAACAAAATATAGACTGATTAAAATACACCAGCAGAATCTCCAGAGAGGGAAATTACTAATAATGGAAATGAATGAGTATATACGGAACAGGGAAATTGATATAAGATCCTATCAAAAAATTCACAATATACGAGGGAGAATACCTTATCAGGCACTAGCATGGCGGGTAATTGCAGGTGAAGAGTCTTGGAGTGCAACAATAGTGGCTGGAACGGAAGAAGTATTAGTCTAGGACAATACAGAACAAATCAGGCAATGTTGTTTATAAAAGTGATATATAGTTATTTGTCAATTACTATTGTCAATATTAAAAAAATATAGTAAAGGACTTGACGGAGATAACTAAAATAATAAAAGAGAATGGCGAGAAAGAAATAATCATATGTAAGGACGCCAATGCAAGAACAACAGCATTAGGAAACAAGACAACGACAAAAAGAGGACAATAAATGGAACAATTTATATTGGAGAATAAACTTTTAGTAATAAATAATTACAGAGACATGATTTTTGAAGGTAGAGGAGGGGAATCTTTAATAGATATCACATTGACGAACAAATGTCACAAGACAAAAATAACGAGTTGGAAAGTGAAAGGAGGATTGGTAAGTGATACCAGATGGATAGAAATATGTATAGCGAAAATGGAGTCAAATGCTACATGAAACAACCATGAACTTATTTTCCAAAGTATATATTGGGGGAAAATGAAGAGCTACAATGAAAAAATAGGGAATCAAATACAACGGGGACAAGAAAGGGCGAAGACAATCGACGAGGTTATGTATAATATGCAAATTACATTTTTGAAAGCGTGTGCAGAATGTCAAACTCAAACAAGACTGGCCACAAGCAAAAAGATGGTGGACAAACGATTCAATAGGGTTAAAAAGGACGTGAACAGAGCGAGACACACAATGCAGAAGAGAAAAAGACAAGACAAATTGAACCAGGAAGACATTCAGAAAGACAAGAGAAATATACAAGATTGAAATAGAGAAGGCGAAACATGGCAGTTGGAGACGATTTATAGAGAAATCATTCACATAGGAAACATGGGGAATGTCATATTTGATAAGTTTGGATAAAATAATGAGAAAAGAAATGTGCGAGACAAAAAATACATGGGCACCAAACAATAAATTGGAAAGAACCGGGGAAAAAATCCTAGCGGCAATATTTACAAAAGATGACGAACATGATTGCATATATGAGGAAATAGAACCAAACGAGGAGCAAAAGATAACCCAGGATGAGATTGAGTATGCAATTAAAAGACTGAAAAATGGAAAAGCCCCTTGATACGACTTAATATCACACGACAAGGCTCAAGAAACACGGAATATATTGCAAAATACACTGTGTACTATCTATAACAGGTGTGCAGCTGAGTAATATTATCCTTCAGCACGCAAGATCGGGAAATTAAACTGTTCCTCAACATAGAAATAGACCCGTCATAGAAATATCTTACAGACCCATCTCCCTCCTACTAACGTACTAGAAGATACTAGACAGCATTACTAGACAGCGTGTGAACTAAAAGACTACAAAAGGTTTTATATAGTGTAGGAAATATGAACGGGTAACAGTATGGATTCGTACCGGGAAGAAGAACAGCAGATGTACTTGAAAGGCTACTCGAGCACATAACAAAAAGAGAGCAGATTTACTGTGCATGTCTGTTCTTAGATATTGGAGGTGTTTTTGATAACGCACCATGAATCAAAATCATAGAAATATAAAAGAATAAAAAAGTGCCATTGTATCTGAAAAATATGATAGAATCCTACCTATAAGTTTTGAAAATGACAATTTTGAAAATGGGGAAAGACAAAGAAATACACAAGTTAACGAGAGGATTCCGCAAGAATTATCACTAAGTACGGTATTATGGAATATAGTGATGGACAAAATCCTTTGAGACCTAGAGTATGAAAATATAAGCTGTGTGGCCTATGCAGATGACCTAGAATTAGTAGTGGAGGAAAATTCGAGGAGTAAGCTACAAAAGAAAACACAAAGTGTAGTAGATAAATGTGTCGAGCTTTGTAAAGACAGAGGACTGAGATTGTCGGAATTAAAAACGAAACTATTGTGGTTTGGCAATGTGCAGCAAAAGAAGAGGGATTTTGCCATAAAAATGTATGGAAGGAAAATCTAATTAGTGCAGTCCATGCGATATTTGGGTGTCATTATAGACAAGAAGTTGAGGTACAGCGAACATCTAGTAAGTATGAAGAGAAAGGTAGTAGTAATACTATACAGCATGATACGAGTTGGAATTATGCACTGTGATATCAACAGGAAAGATATATACACGCTGTACGTAGGAGCACTTAGGCCGATGATAGCTAATGGAGCAACAATTTGGACAAATATTGATGAACCAAAAGTTATAAAAGCAGTTACAGTCCATGAGAGAGACAATGTTTGCTACCAATGTCAGGGAGCTATTAAACGGTCGCAACAGAAGCACTAAATGTGTTACTAGGAACTCTACCAATAGATCTATTGCGCAAAAAGTAAAATTTCGACATGTGTTCAAAATGAAAGGACAAATTCAGATAAATGAAGAGACATTTAAAAAAAAGACGATAAAAAAGCGAGACACAAACTAACGTCAGTATTGTTGGAAGGATGGACTGTACGATAGAGAAAAAGTGACAAAGACAAATTTACGACTACACTCAACAGATAGAGTTTACACAGAAGAACAGGAAATAGTTCAATCCATCAAAATATCTCGTACAATTTCTCACGGGACACGGGAACTTCAGGACGTATTTACGGCGTGTAAATAAGATAGAGACAGAAGAATGTGCATGTGGAGCAGAAAAAGAAACAACAGACCACGTATTGTGGGACTGTCCACTATATGGCTCAGGGAGAGCGGCGTACATACGGAGTTATGGTCGGTTGGATATATTAACAACTAATGCAAAACATAACCTAACAGGGACAGAACCAAAAATATACCTTACTACAGGAGTACACATGAAGGACATCAGAAATAAAAAACTGATAGAAATGTAAAGATATGCACACGCCTCCACGATTACGGGGACGGGTAACGTCACAACGGCTGCTAAATTGCGCAGATAAGAGATATAATATAAATACTAAGTAATTAAAAAACAAGAGTCTTATTTTTCACTGCAACGAAAATGAAGCACAATGCTGAATGTAAAATAAATAAATAAATATCTCAGTACACAGAAGTCTGCCTTTCGGAAAAGATAAATCATGGCACCAAAATTTGGTAATATGCAACAGTAATAAATTTACAAAAATTACGTTATGTAGCCTAATTTCTATGATATATTATATAAAAACTTATAATAAATAAAGTAAAAAATTATTAGGGTTATTAATATAGCAATTGAAATACGGCTTCTGAACTTTCGAATATAACGATTGTCCATGATTCTATTTTTTCTTCAACCAACTTCTTAAGAAAAGAAGAAAAAATAAATATGAGCTACGTATTTTTTTAATGTGGAAGCACACACATTAAAATGGTCTAAAATATATTAAAACCGCATGGGAAAATACTATGAAAAAGTAGGTATTCCATTTTCACAAAATTCATCTTTTAGGTAAATATAACTTCTTGTAAATTTGTATTTCTGTATAATAACACTAGTTAAGAAATATATTTTTTATGAACACTGCTTTCAAAGTTAAACAATACGTAAATAATTTGAAATTATATTACTTACATCACGAAATAGCATCGATAATATTTGAAAATTATTTATCAACTACTACATTTTGCTAGAATAAAATAATTCACTGATAAATTTCTTTGAAATTTCGGAGGATTTGGGACATTCCACTTCAACAATTTCATTCCATCATCGCGTTTACTTTCGAGTTGTGAGGGATCAAAATGAACCTACAAGTACATAATGCAATTTTGTACACGAATAATTTTAAAAAATCTCAACAATAGCTATTTAAGAAAATCAAACTTACATGTCACAAATATGAATGATTTGTAGGTTACCAATTATTCCTCCCAGTTTTGATTACATATGGCCCGTCTTTTCTTATCAGCAGGAAACCTGAATAACCTCATATTATTACAAGTTTTATTGCTACATCCTGCAAACACACAGTGTACTTTTTGCTTTTAGAATGGATTTTCAACACGCGAAGAATACACGCACAATGTTTAGCGGATACAGAATCGTCTCGTGTAAGGCGCAAAATGACCGATGCTGCAAAGAATTGTGGGTGCGTGTCCCGACCTGGTAATATCGTCCTTGAATTTAAGGGAAGGGTTCTGGCGCACCCTGCGGAGGAAAAAAGGAACTACATACGTGTGTAACTTTTTAGGGAGATTAGAAGCAGAAGCCTCCACACCAATTTTCACAACATTTGGACTAACGAGGCGGAAGTAATACGTGTTAACATGTGGAAGGGAAACGATCGTTCTCCGAAAAAGAGTCATATCTTCCGAACTTATTGGAATTTGTGAATGGGTTAAAGACTGAAAAAGGGAAACTGTAAAGTAAGGACAACAAAAATATCAAGAAAAATTATTGATAAACGATTGTCCAAATTAAACACTAATACGAAATTATTCAAGACGCACTGAGAGATAGGCGGAGTACATGTAGAGCAAACACACAAGAAAGGAAAAAATATAAATGCTACAGCATTTTTTGGACTAACCACAAGTGACTAGTACTCAATAGTCAGAACATCTACATAGCACGTACAACTTACGTTACAGATACTCCAACAAGAAGTCAAGCACAAATGGAGGGGTAAATGTACCTACAGTCTTGCTACAAAAATTGAGAGAAAATTACTCATCACGTGGCAGAAACAGTAGCACAACACGAGATGAAGAGGATGGAATAGCAACTCGCGCATGTAGAAAGAAACGGGGACACGGTGCGAGTAATACAGAGTTGGAACCTGGTAAATCAAGGCAGGCATGTACTATGTTGATGGCAATACTTGCTGAAGAGAAGTTTAAGAGAATATCTGGAAAGCTGCAGCAACAAATAAGAGATAGGGTGAAAGATTTATGGAGGCATTATACTCTGGCGGGAAAAGAAAATAATCAGTACGGATTAGAGGTGTAGGAAAATAAGATATTCAAAGAGAGGAAGAAGACAATTAAGATACAAGATTAGAATTAAGATACAAGTTAGAGAAATTAGAGATCGACGGGTTGGTAAATACTAAGGAAGATCTAGAGAGGAATTTAGTGCAGACAATAGATGATAAATTCGAAAAAATACAACATGAAATACAGATGAATAATAGGGAGATAGAAGCATATATTGACTAACAACATAAAGCAACAGGAAACATGTACTAGTAAAATAGAAGATGTGAGGGAACAGAAAGGAAAGAGTACACAGAGAAATAGTAATAGAGAGGAGCAATGAGGAACTGCAGACACAACATGTCCTTTAACTTATGCAGAAACAATGCACGGTGCAGTTAAAAAGAACAAGCATGTATACTTGGTAGGAAGAAAAACTAATACAGAAAAAATCAATATAGAACAACCATCTAGAAATACGATAGAAAGAGAAGATGGAATTATTACCGTAGAAGAATGTAGGATTACACTTGGGGATAGGTAGTTAGTACGTGTGAAGTGTGGGGATATGAGTGAAAAGGAGCAGAAGAAATTAGAACAAGATGCAGACTTAAAAGTAGAAAAACTCAAAGCGTTATTACCTGTTATTATTTATGGTGTGCCAGGAACAGATGAAAATGTAATATTACGGAAGTTACGATAACAAAATGGAAAAGTAAATGTTCATGAAGATGAAATGCGAGTAATAAAAAAAGATAGGAAGGGAGGATAGGCGAACACGACATTGGGTGATTGAAGTGAAACCAGAATTGGTAAAACAAGTCTTCAAAGAGGACGTGTTTATGTAGGATATAACTCATATTATGTTGAGGTTTACGTAGAACCATGACGATGCTACCGTTGCCACCGTTTTGGCCATCCTGCAAAGGAATGTCATGAGAAGGAGCAATTATGCGGACACGACCAGGACATGACGTAATAGACTGTAATGAACGCACCAGAATGCGTAAATTGTAAAAGGAGGAATACACACATAGTGTGAGAAGCAGGCAACGTCCAGAGTTAAAGCGAATATGCGAAATAATTCGCAACAATACGGACTATGGAGAGTAGGATACTTCAAAAGAACATACATGGCGGATATTAGGGAACAATAGATGTGATCAAGTATGTAGGGGAAAAGAAGATTGATGTTTGCGCATTGCAGGAACCATATTTGCAACATGGAATATGCCGTTGAGATATAGGAATATACACGTATAGGGAGGTCAATCTGCTTTGCTAATATGTAATAAAAATATGGAAGTTTTGGAACAAAAAGAACATACGACAAAATACGTGCAAGTAGTGAGATTAGCTAAATGTTCAATGGACATATGACTATTAAATGGTCATGTGCAATGTGGGAAAAGGAAAAAGACAATATTAAAAAAATACACATCTTGAAGCAATACAGAGAAGCAGAAATAAACATAAGAGAAGATATGAACGGACGATCTTTTCCATGGGGCAACACAATGCAAAACAAAAGGGGAAATTGGAAGATTAATATTTGATAATGATTTGAATACAGTAAACTTTTAAGGAGTTACGACATTCAACACATATAATGGGAATGAATCATTGACGTGACACTGCAAACGAGAAACAATAAAACAAAAGCAACAATGTGGCACACAGATGATAAGATAGAAAACGACCATAAAACATTACTATATACAGTTGAATTAATAATTAAGACGTGTTGTGAACCACAGGAAAGGATAAATTGCAGGAAGATTGATTGGAATATGTTGCGAAACAATATGGAACACAAGAATATATACAACGTAAATACAGACAATAGTGATATTGATGACAGAATGGGGTGATTGCAAAAGGACATGTTATAAATAGTACGACCATACTCTATAACATGTGGTGGTGATGAGCAATTATGGTGAGACAAAGAGCTGCAGCTGGCGGTAAAACACTGTAACAAGCTACAGAGAATGTATACAAAATGGAAGCCAGGGTCCAATCAATACGAGAAAGGAAAAGAGAAATATCTAAGAGAATGAAAGAAATTGATAAGAAGAAAGAAACGCCAAGATTGGGATGGATTTGTACCAGAATGTTTGGAAACCAATATCTGGGGAATGCCGTACAATATAGGACGGGTAAAATTCAAAACAAAGAGTGTGGAATACAATACGAAGTATCATGACTCTAACCCAAGGTTGGCATGACACAGGGAAAGCAATGATAGACGAAATATTACACGGAGGAGGAGCACGAAAATGGAAGAGAAAACATATCGATATGCGTAGATTGAACGGGACGACGTAACACGAGAAGTAGTACAAGTCATCGGTTAAATGAAAGAAAATAAGAAAGATTCAGTTTAATACATTGGTCTGGAACACATTAGAGTGTGTCTACGCAAGCTTTGCAGGTAATATTAGATGTTCTGCCGGTTGAGTTGGAGATGGATAAGTATGTACTTCGACAAGGGGAGGTAATATGAATAGATGAAACCGTGATAAAACCACAAGATAAAGGATGGAAAGGAACAATAAGCTGTAAGTTGGACGCATGTCGGAACATACGCTGAAGTAAATTCTTGGATTATACACACAAAAACAGGAAATGGTTTACACGAAGTCAGCCACTATTAGTGATAACAGGACACCCGAATATACACAAGACAAAGTGACAACTACAAATAAAATGGGACTTGCATAAGTGGGGAAACAGATGACAATATTGAACATGTCATATATGATCGTGATATTACAGGAAATGAACGAGGAGAATGGATAAATATTAAAACAAAGAGGGATGAATTATGAGAAAGATTTAAGTGAATATACAGCGACAAAAGAAATATTTGAAGAATTCAACGAGTACATCATGATAACAAAGTGTATAAGAAATGCATCTCAACATCACGCTAGTTAATAGAAACGTTCCTCGTGGTGGGGACGGCAACGTTACTAAAACGGCTAAATTGGAACAGTCTAAAATAGGCAAACAAGAGAAAGTCATTACGCTTCAGAGAAATAGCGATACAAAAGAATGCAATAAGGAGCAAATGTGCAAATAAAAGAGAAAATAGAGGGAAAATAGGTTAAGAGAAAGACACCTGTGGTTACCTTATCCGGGTAATGGTCAAATAGTTAAGGAACTGGGTGAAATGACAATGAAAATGAAAAAAATTGCCTTCAGAATGGTACAATTACAATTCAGTTCTTCATTCGTGCACAGTTCTTTCTATTAAGTTAATAATTATTGAGCACACGCAATTGATGTTCCAACATTCTATAATCCAAGTGTGAGGGACACTGTCAAACACTTTCTTGTAGTCAATTCAAGCCATACTGAGATTTTGCGTTGTTTCTTAGGAACGCGTTCTGCTATTTAATGTTTCATTAGTTATTATAATTCAAATTTATAACGTCTTTTACAACTAGTTAATAATAGTATAATAAATCGAACGAATTCATTACGAGACACTGTATTTAGAAAATTCTTTTCATTTATTTTCATTCTTACTTGCAACATCTGATGATACCCACAACTGAGAGCGATACGTTATGGTGTAATTTATGTGTTTTAATACAGTGTGCGTTGAATGAATAGAAGCGATTTATTTTCCTATTATTATTGTTATATATTTTTTTAACTTACAGCTATGTCTGACAGTCAGTCTCCTGGTACATGTTGCTTTCGCAAAATAAGGATCTCACACTGTTTCTCTTCAATTTAACTGAGCTGGCGCTATAGAGCCGTTACCCATTCCTAGCAAGAGTGGAGGCGGTTCCATCCCCTACTGACTACCGTAGTCCTCCTATACGGCTCATGAAGTCTTCAAATATGTGGTATTTACTCTCCGTCTCGATAAATCGATGACGTTCCATCACATTTAAAGTATCGATGCATCCAAACTCCCGCAGAAATTTTGCTCTCTGTGGGGCATAACGCGCACAATCCCATAAATTATGGTCTGCTTTTATTCTTCCCTGCATGCATTCGCATTCTTCACTGTCCTATATTTTGAAGCGTACCAAGTACGCTCGGAATGCTCCCCGTCCATTCAGGTATTATTATTATTATTATCATCGTGCAGTTGTATTTTCTGTGATGAAACAGGTAGTTGGTGCGGGTTTATACGCCAAACCGGAAGTACAATTTGATCTTAGTCGAAACTAAGAAATTTCCTTCTTAGGTGGCATGTTTGTAGTATGACAGATTTCTTCATTTCTGGATGTGTATTTCTAGTTAATGGTAATCTTGCTGTTACGGTACTACTTAGACAGCAGTGGAAAATTTCATTTATTTCGCTGCCCCGACTATTGCTTTGACTGCAGTCAGAAACATCTTGACTGGTCACAATTTATAAGGCTTCCACGTACGCCCAGTCAAAACCCATGGGCAGCGGAAAGGCGATTCGCCATTTCCGCTGGCCGCCTCCGCCCTCCGAAGTAATCCTTCGAGGCGTGAGATCAGGGTTGTCAGCATCACGCCCTAGTGGCGTGAGCTTTTACCAACCAATAAAGAACCGTAAAAGTGTCGTCATCCCCATGCCATCATAAGAAACTTGGTGGGATTGGCACCCCCCTCCAGGGGACAAAATTCAAACAAACAAAGATCTCTGGCAACGAGCAAGGAGCTGGTCGAAGGAACGGCCAGTGTGAGCCAGGCTCGACACTCCGTAAGACGTGCCCTCAGCGCGGATTGTGTAAGATGTCCATCATACAATCATAAATTATATTTTTATAATACTTTAGAATCATCTTTTCGTTTGTTCATTAAATACTTTTGGTTGGTGAGAACCACGAGCGATAGTCATTCCCGTCGAGGAATATCGTGGAACAGTAGTATATTGTACTAGATGCTTTGTATTTGATTTATGTAGTGATGTACCTTCTCTAAAAATATGTAAGGTATCCATATCAAGTATCCTTCAGATACTCCAATTACTGTATTCACAAATGAATTATTCAACTTGTGTTCTGTTAGGTATATTTCGAACTATTGATTGATGTATTCATTTAATGTATTTTGGTGGGGAAAGATTACAGCTGTAATCAATGATGAGTTAGAATAAATAGTATTAGACTTGGATCCTGATTCGAATTCACGTCCTAGCCATTCCTTCCTCTTACAATATATGGATGATACCCGTATTGCCTAGTGAGTAATGCTTTTTGAGTAAATATTAAAATAATTCATTAGATCGAACCGGTAGATGGGTCGATAACAGGGGTAAAAAGTAAGGGGAATGTATCATTGCAAGATACCCTTCTAGTGTTTTGCAAATGGCTCCAGTAGCTGAAATTACGAGAGGAATAATTACTACATCACTTTGTTTCCTGCTACATTACCACATCTTTTGAATTTTTTGTCTTAAGTGCCTGATATTTTTGTTTGTTCTGTCTTCTTTTAATTGCTAGTGGAAGAAACAGCTACATCAATGATGAAAGATTTATATTTGACTATTAATATTATGTCTGGCTGGTTACGTTATAGGCGTTTAGACCAACAACATAAGGATGAATGAACAATTCCCCATTCGTATAAATACAACTATGAAGGGAGGTACACAACACATATGTTCATTTTACATAACAAATTGTATTAATAACAAAAATGGTTACTTTGGCCATAACTCAGTAGGACTTACACATATGCAGAATTACTACTGTGATAAAAATATGATGGCTGCTGCCTTAATATCAAAGAAATTAAATTCGACTCCGATTTGCAAGTTTTTGCAGGTGCTTTTAAATACCCCTGTCCCAAAGAGTTTCTGACAATATCCCAAACAGTTCTAATCAGAGATACTTTACCAATATAAGAGAGGTTTCTTCTCTGTTGTATAATGTTCCAAAAAAGATGAATTTTGAGATGTAGATTCCAAAACGGTGATTTCTTCTCTAATTTTGGTTGGTGTCCAATAAGTGAAGAATCGGATTCGATGTATACTATTAATCGAAACTTAACATAGTTGACTGTGAACTGATTACAAACACATTATAAAGCATGTAGTGACCACGGGTCACAACGTGTATCACTGTTCTCGTTGGTTGGACCGACATTAGTGCCTTGACTGATGCTTCAGCGTTGTTATGGCGAAGAGCAACGGCGGAGCGGAGTTTATATACCAGCTTTCTAGCCCTACGGCGATAGCTTCCTATTGGTTTGTGCTTTGAATCGCTTTGCTACGCTCACTTCTCCGTGACGTACTTTGTTTATGCTCTGGTTTTGGTCGATTCTTCGAACACTTCGGTCGACCTTCTTTCTGTTTGACATGTTGGCTCGCAGATTGCGCACGCAATGTTCGCTCCTTATTGAGTTTGTCCGTATGATATTATAGCCCAGTATAAAGTGGCGTTTCCATTTTCCAGGACAGTTGGTGGATCGAATTTATAATAGGGGAACCTTTTCAACCAAGTTGAAGTTTTTAGCTAGCTGTTAGTGAATTACTTTGACAACTTGATTATGTCTGCAAGTGTAGTCCAAAGGGGGAGTACTTGGCAACCTGAAATATTGTGGTGGATTGTTTCGTAGTAGGAGTGGCATGCTCTACGCAATCCACACACATTCTCAAGCAGAATTTCTTATCTGTAATATCTAGTTGGGATTGCTTGATGTTGTATAGCACACACGAACCCTTCAGTCTCTGCGTGGAGTCGGCCGTGTTTCAGCCACAAAGTTGATTCTTCCTTGTCAACATTGGCATCCTGCAGAGAATTTGGAAATTGTCCTTGCAATGGTTTAGCGAGCCATTTTGCACCAGAGGCTTGATATCATTTATGGGAAATTCAAAATTTTCCAATAACTTTAGGATAACTTGTAATCTTTATCTAAACAAAGGAGTAACTGATGAAAAGGGTTGTGACTACTCTTTTATTAAATAATTTCTTAAATTTTTAATATGCGAATGAAAAAGATTTTCCTTCCCCCTTCTGACAAGTAAATGTGGTTAACACATCCTTTGGCATGGTGTCTTATAAATTTCTTCATAAGGGTGCGCGTTTCTCTGTTGATGTTGTCCAGAACTGTGTGGAACATATTAACTATTCCAAAAGTAAATGTTCGAACAAATACTGCCCAGCTATATATTGCCATAATCAGATTTTTTGCATTTCAAAATTAAAATAAGCAGTTTTTCATACTTGTTTTGGAAACATTATTTCAGATTTGAGTGGTCAAATTTGCGATTTTGTAGGTAGCCAAAATACTCTCAATTTTGATCTGATTCTAGATATTTTATGAATGATCCAGTTGACACTTCATAATCTTTCATAATGAGTCAAGAACAAGTTGTCCTTTGCAACCCACAGATTTCTTGTAGCAACCTTTTCTGCTCCTTTGCCAGGACCGAATTGTTATCAAAAAATTTGACAATGTGTGCATTGATATCAGTAATTTGTTAATAGTAGGTAAGCATGTAATTGGGCGATAGTTTTGATAGTTATCTCGACTTCCAGTTTTGAAGAGGAGGTAATACCGTGTGTAAGGAACTGTGGAGCGTCCTCTGGTTACTGGACTATCTCGTTAAATGCGGAGGCTAACTGTTTATGGAGACAAGTGCACTTTTTTCCACCAATAATTTTGTATTTCATCTATACCTGAAACGTTCCAGTTCTGGGTTTCCTTCAAAGCTGCATTGACAACCTCGTTTGTAATGAAAAAATGGGGCATCAATGGCAATTGATTGTGTGCTTCTTCCGCTTGAGCAATCAAATCTGCAGCTTCATGATGGACTTCTTCTGGCCATAGTTTTCCCAAATAGTTTTAAAGATCTTTTCTCACCTGCTTGTTTACGTGTGCGACAGCGTCATTTATTATTGAACTGTAGAGTTTCTTCTGGTTTCTTTGGAACGCTCGATTTTGTGTAGATAGATTTTCTTGGTATCTGGTGAGACGGGAACCGTTTGCCTTTGGCTTTTGCTTGAGAGTGTCTAAATAATTTGTAAGCTTTGAATTCTGTTTCTTTCCTGAAATTTCACATTTGATGCCTATTTTCATAAATGTTGACATGGTATTCTGGATCAACGTGTTCCCTCTTTCACCATTCATGTACGATGTTATTCGTCCGAATTCTTGGCGCAGAGTCTTCATTCTTACTTGTAATCTGGTATATCAAGCTGGCTCTCTGGAACGGGGTTATCTTCCATCAGAGCTTTTACAAAAAAATTTCTGTGAAATGGAAATCTTCATATTTTTCAGTAGAGTGTTACCTGCACAGTATACTGCAAGATGAAATGATAGTAAAACATTTCTTTCTGACATGAATTTGGGTATTACTTGATTTAAATGTGGTATAACATGATTTTATTTTTGTTTGGGTTAAACCTTACAAGTGATGGTCTGTGTTCAGGGGTGGTTTGGTTATACAAAATTATATTACGCCTAAAATGTTGTTCTACTTTTTAATAGAGGTCATATTCTACCGTTTTTGACCGTCTTCATTGTAATGTTGTTTAAAATTGGGGTCATTCTTCTCATTGTCTGGATATAAGTGTGGGAAATTTTCGATGTTAAATAAATTATAGCCTACTTCTTTCTTAATTTTCTCTCTTTCTAACGGGGATACATAATTCTTTTTCCAAATGAGTCTTTTTTTATCAGTTAAATTTTGTTCTGTGAAAGTGTGGTTCGGGTGATATTGTGTGAAAGCTGGCAAAAGTTGAGTTCTACGTAAATGTCTTTCTAATTCTTGTCGTTTTTTACCTCATAATGTTACTTGTACATTTGCTTTTTTAGTCCATTTGACACGACCTGCTGCTTTTTTGATGTTACGTTCCTTTTAACGGTCTCTCCTTGAAGAGTGGAGAAAAAACTGAGATTTTGTGTGTCCGTGTGGTCACTTACAGCATTACAGCAAGAATCTCTGGTGCCTTTAGATTCTTCACAGGGAGAAACATTCTTCAGACATGCGGTTCTACGTATCAACTGTCTGCGTTCCTTGTAACGTGTGTGTAGATCGATCCGGTTTTTGGTTCTGGTTTGCTTTGTTTGAAACTGTTCATTGTTTGTCCTTCGAGATGCAAGGGTAATCAAGTCATGTGCACCAGAACCCCGTGTTACTACACTAGGGCTTTGTACACCTAGAGAGCGCCAGGTATCCAGAGGGCATCGTTCAGAACCGATTAACCCACAGTCATCCCTTCCCTGGGTACGATAGCTTCCACCTCGGAATTGTTTTTTTCTCTCTAGGTTCACTCTAGATCCGCCTTGTTCTGCGTAAACAGGGTGACCTCGTGTGGGTTGTAGCTCTTCACCACGCACGGACGGTCTTGGAAGTAGCGTTATTAGAGAAAAGTTCTTGCATGACTCCTCAGCTAATCCCTTGGGGTGGTGATGACCAGTGTCAGGTAAATCCCTTGCAAATGTACTACCTTTCCGAACCCACTTGACTCCATAATTATTATTATCTTTTCACATTCTAACAGAATGGCTGATTGTAACGTACAGGCAATCTGCCAGGTACCTTACAGTACTACTGTCATGATTGAGATAGAAACTTTCAGACTATGTAACACGTGTTCAACAAAATAGACTTCTGTATTTTAGGTACCAAGAACCCAACATCCAAATTGTCCAAACCTCTCTTTAGGGTCTTAGGGTAATATTCTAGTTGCAGATATCACAAGAGGAACAATTTTGACGGTCTCCAGATGAAACAACTCTTTCAATTCTTCAGTTAATACTACACACTTATTGATCTTTCCTGCTTGAATTGTCCTTAGGTTTTGATTAAGAGGGATGACAACATGAATTAAAAACGCACTCTTCTTTTGCTTGTCCATATACACGATGTCTGGTCTGTGAGCTAAAATTGTCAAATCTGTTCTAATTGACCGATCCCAGTATATTTTAGCGCGATCGTTCTCAAGTACTTGAGTGGGTTGGTACATGTAATATGGGCACTCCTCTGATATAAAACCATTAAAAAAACGATTTTCTGATTGATAATCTTGGCAACATTGTTATATTTCTTGAGGTATTCTGTTCCAGCTTGTGACGAACAACCTCCAACAATATGGCCGATCGTTTCCCGGGTCATGCCACATTTACGACAACGCTCCTCTACTCCTCCTTCTTTAAGGCTATGTTTCCTGTAGAATCTAGTTGCGATGACGCGATCCTGTAATGCTACAGCAAAACCCTCCGTCTCTGGGAACAATGAATCATCGTTTTCCCACAAGTTAGATAAACTGCAATCAACATACTCTTAGTTAAGCATCTGAATGTGTGCACCATGTAATTCGTTTTGACTCCATGTTTGTATCTTCTGATCACTAGAAGTTACTGTACTCATGGGACAAAATGCACTGTCTTTCAGGCGCAAGGGAGTGCCATTACATCTATCATTACTGGTGATTTCAGGATAAAATGGTACATTGACTTTTCTGATAAAGTATTGCCTCAAACTGTGTACCATCTTGCTATGGACGTTAGATTTGTCAATAATGCCTCGACCTCCCACTGAACGGGGCAAAGTGATGTGTTCCACTGCAGCCTTCGGATGATGCATTCGGTATTTTGTCATCGCTAGACGTACAAAATAGTACTTTTAGTTGCTTCCAGATCAGTCTTCGACCACTTTATTATCCCGAACGAGAAGGTCAGTAAAGGTACCGTCCAGGTGTTAATGGCGAGTATTGTTCTCCCACTATCCAAGTAGGTTTTCAATACCTTCACTATTCTCAACATGTTTTTACTTTGGATAGCGACCTTCAATTTTGTATGTGCTTATGCCATGCAGTTGCATTAAACCTAGATACTTGTACTCCTCATTTCCAGCCAAGTACTCAATATCATTAACCAATCCCACTTCAAACCCTTCCGTGTAATCTACTTTTCCCCGTAATAACACCACTGATTTACATTAGTCCTTTACGAAGTTCATCCTTATATCCTTGTTGAATTGTACAGTGAGATCTAACAATTATTGCATGTGTTGCCGAGTGCTTGCGTACAGCTTCATATCATTCTAAATTATATATATCCAAAGAGATACTCTCACTGTCTCCTCACCTGCAGACATTTTATAGCCCCTTTCACCACTGTTAAGAATCCTACTTAAGGGATTTAAACACAGACAAACCACAGGGGACTGAACGAATCCCCGTGGAATATCCCACGTTTTATACTGACGGGTCTAGATGTTGTTAGTCCAGTTGAGGAATTTATATGAATTTTCACCTTCCACTGAAGCATGCACTTATTGAGGAAATTAACAATTGCTGGATCACATTTATATATTTTCAGAATGTCAATAGCTTATGAGGTACTAAATCGTAGGCTTTTTGATAGTCAATGCAT
The DNA here is from genome assembly GCA_002313205.1 of Laupala kohalensis. Lineage (NCBI taxonomy): Eukaryota > Metazoa > Arthropoda > Insecta > Orthoptera > Trigonidiidae > Laupala > Laupala kohalensis. The sequence continues at coordinate 28,193 of NNCF01128063.1, forward strand.
GTCATATGTAAATTTCTCTTCCCTTTGATCGCACTATTTACAATAATTGAATCAATTATTACTTGGTCTTTCCAACCCTGGCTGTATCGCTAGCATCCCTTCTGTTCTTCTGAAAGTACGTCGTTTCTTTCACAATTACTATAAGTATGCTCTTTAATAAATGACATAAATATTTTATATAAAGTCGACAAACAAGTAACAGGTCTGTACTTCGATGGATCTATGGAGCTATCACCTTTATGGAGCAGAAATGTATCACCCCTAAATAGCCACCCTTGGGCTTTAGATGGTTGGTGCAGTAATTTTGAAAATGCTTTTGCAATTGCTCCATGCGTTGCTGTGAGTCTCTTGTACCAAAAAGTTTGGACTGCGTCGGGACCAGGAGTCTTCCAGTTGTGTTGTTCCTACAATCGCTGCAACTTGCTCAATGGTTACGTCTCCCCACTCCATTTCTTCCAACTTTTCTGCCAATTTCTTTTCATCCTCTATCGCAATTCGCCTGTGCATCATGTTCTATTGGGTTTTCCCATAGACTAGCCCAATACTCTGTTGCTGTTTCTATTGTTAGTCTAGCATCTAGGTCATTTATAGCAGGGTTTTCTAGTACACGGTAGAACTTCTTCTGATTGTGAGAGAATAACCGGTTTTGTGTTTTCCTTTCCTTGCTCTCTTTGCATAGACGCAACCTTTTGGCATAAACTGCCAGCTTTTGAACCCGTATGTCAATAATTTCCGTTAGTCTCTTCATTACCCAAGTCAGTTATCTGGTGTGGTTAAATAATCTTCCGTATGTGTCGTACCTTGTCTGTTTGAACGGTTCCGTCTCTTGAAATGTGTAAGCCGACCTATCTCACATTGTAAACTTTTGATATTCTTTTGTAGGCGCTGCTCTCAAGGAAGACGTCCTCTTTTACGCCGTTGATTATTGCTTTCAAACAATTCAACATTCCTTCCAAGATCTTTCACAATAGCAACTGTTACACAGTGTGTAATGAATTGCCCTTGCTCACGTCCAATTTCTTCTGCCAATGCTTCCGGTATGATTTTGGAGTTAAGGTGTTTAGTTATCGTACCTAGTTTAACAGAAGTGTTCATTCTAGAAATTCTAGAGCGAAGACATGGGTCTGTCCCATACCACTCTTCCATTGCCTCATGAAAATAATTCTCTGCTTTTCCACAAAGGTCGGCGTACTTTTCAGGTCTTCCTTGACTTTCCAGCTCTAAGTATTGTCGTAACTCTGTGTTTTCATCGCAGTTCTATCTATTGGCATCTGGATCACTTACTAAAGACCCAACAGTACCTGGCAATATTGCCAATGCTGATGGATGTGACTCTGCTTCCGCTTGTAGATAGTATCTCACCTGACGCTCAACTCTTTGAATGTCTTGTTCTGATAGAAGTTTCCTCGTCAGAATTGCTCTCTTCCTATCAATTAAGTTCTGCTACGTTAGTCTTGGCGCAAGCTCTGGAAATTTACTCACAAACTCGCGTAACAGTGTCGGTCTTAATATAGTCAAATGAGTATCCATTTTCTAAATAAGATAATATAGGCGCATGATTTCCTTGTTCATTTCATTTGACCATTTGATACGCCTTCTTGGTAAACCAGCGCTAGTGGTTGCAGGTTTTGTTTCCTGCAAAACAACCCCCGCTGGTGCAGCATATAGATCTTGGGTGTTGCCGTTGCTACCTTAGGTAATATCTTCGAGTATTTGTTCGTTCGGTTGCCGTTATTCCATCCTCTGCGCTGATCCACGAATACCACCAACAGAGTAGGACTGTCGTCCAGTCGCATCGGCTGCAGTCCCTTTGGCCTATGAGTCCGAGGCTTGGCTTCGCGTATTGGGAATCAGCTGTCACTAGTGTAGGGGTTAGCTATTCACCAGGATACCAGGGTCCCGTCAGTCAGTTATGTACATATGTGTTCGTATACTCTGATACACGTGAGACTTAAAGCAAATTTGTAGTCTCGGACGTGGGGTTGGTTTTCTGCCACCCTTATTATTATTATTATTAAAGCCTTTGACCGAACCACACGAGAGAGGATTGGGTCACAGGTGTCGGGACTAGTCTCTAGGCTGAGGGCCACGTCTGGTTTATGGATGGCTCGCGGATGGGAGCGGGCACTAGTGCCGGGAACTGGGGGCCTATTACAAAGCTCCACCACTTTTTAGGGGGATACACCACAGATTTCGAGGCAGACGTATTTGCTATACTGGCCTGCGTGAATCATATAAAAATATGTCTGGAGTTAGTTGCCGCATTAATAAACAGGGTGAATCATAATTCCTATTACATAGTTATATGTGTTGTAGAGGGGACTCAGAACAGCAATATGCGGTAATTAACCCATGATCGGAAATGCGCCGGTTGGAAGATAAACGACTTGGAACGATGGAACGATACACATTGACAGAAGACGGTGTCTCGTGTCACGTGATGTCTTGTGTGACGGCTTGTCACTAAGTTGGGATCTAAGGGACCCTTTGTTGGCCCGGAACCCTTCTTTGGAATATCTCCACAAAAGGTGAGGTTGGAGATTGTCAATTGGACACACCAGCAACACTTCTCCACCTGGAAATCATAGAATATAGCTAGGCAAGCCCGCAAGTTAATTGCTGGACCAAACCAAGAATATAAGAACGCTCTACTAAACAGGTAGGAATCGTGTAAGGAAAGTAGTAGGACTACTAACAGGTCATAATGCCTTACGAAGATATTTACACATTATGGGGGTCGTCAGGATCCAATGTGTAGGAGACGCGGCATGGAAGAGGATACCTCGGCGCATGTACTCTATTTGTGCGAAGTTCTTGCCCCAACCAGATACCGTTACCTAGCTTCATATTTTCCAACCTTAGAGGATAAGGCTAAAATAGAATCTTTGGTGTCTATTAGCGAGGGCCTGGGATTGGAATAAACCTAACTTTACTAAGGGGTACAAAAGGCCTTTTGGGTCTTTGTGCGATGCTCTTCTTGCTGGGCCCACCCACAATCTAATCTATCTATCTAAGCTTTTGACCATTTAGTTTCTTATTTTTTAAACGTTTGAAATCGAAAATCGTGTAATTTGGTTGGTTTATGGTATTTTGTTCGTTTACCTTATTATAGAATTTAACAATGGACTTAAGCCAAAATTAAATTAAAAGTAAATACTATTTCATAAGATTTATTACATAATTTCTGAAGTACTATTAGTAAATGGTACCCGTTAGTACTATTACATTAAGTCTTTATGAAATGAAATAAATTCTCCTTTAGACATTTAAAAACATGGAATGATTAAAAAATATTTTCTTCATTATGCTGCCTACAAAAATCACTACATGTGCAAAATGTTCATATGACTAAAAAATTCTTTGCACGCTTTGAAATGTTTTAATGTATGTGACATTTGTTTATCTACACCTGTGAAACCTGTGGTTGATCTCGTGAATGTGTTTCAGTAGTTGCAATTATTCAGTTTTGTAGATGCAGCAAATTTCGATTTTTTATTTAAAAACATATTCTCTAGAGGACATAAAAATGACTATCATTGGGGCCGAATTGATAATTTTCAGCAGCCCAGGAAGGGAAGGTTCCACCAATCCATTGGTTTGGTGAAGTCTTTTTTTATTGCTTGCACTACCATTTTATTTCATTCTCAAAAGGAGGATTTGTACCATGCACTCGCCAGAAATTCATTTGACGGGCACTTATATTCCTATCGAATTTAGGTAACCTCGGATAGCGCTGTGCCTTTTTTCCTGAACGAACGTAATTGTTCCGATTGTTCTCCACAGAGTGCGAGTGTAGTTCTGGTGCGCAGTCCTATCTGCACAGCACCTGACAAACAAAAGGGGATTCCAACCATGTCTCAAAATCTTGGTAGAACTAAGGGAGAGTTTGCTCAAAGAAACATTTTATTTTCTTAATAACTTAACGAGTCATGAATTTTTTAAACCATACAACCTTTTTCGATGACTCTTTACATACATTAAGTCATGCATGATCCGAGTGAAACCGTGAAATAAGATAGTTGAGGTACAAACACCTGGTATTGCTTCAATGAAAGATTCGATGTTGAATGATTCGAGTTGATACGACTTACAAGCATTTTCAACAGTTTTTACTCTGGAGCGTGTGTCCGGTAAGCTAAGCATAGCACTCCGTCGCTATTTACTGCACTTGCAATTACATACATTAAAACTGCATGTTTAACTCTGTTTAAGCCTCGTGACTGCAACTGCTCCTTTAGAGCGTACCCGAGGCCACTTGTTTCCTCTGGTAACGAGGAGCGAGAGAGACGATGGGTAAGGAAGGCTCTTTAAACAAGAAGAATTGTAAAAGTAATCGTGTTTTAGTTCTATTAACAACATTAAGGCAGCAATCTTTTTATTTCAAGACCATATCACACACCATTAGGTATGGAGTTGATTTAAATGTAATTTCTTCTTATATTATTCGTCTTGAATATAAAACTATTCATACAAAGATACTGATACTGTAAGTCAGTTACTCAATTGTTTTATTTATTCATTGAAAGAAATTAAGAATGTACCTTAATATATTTCCTGATATATTATTATAACTTTCATTAAATGATTATTTGCGAAAGAGTTCTCAAGCAATATCTTCTTAATTAAAAATCAATTTTCTGTTTATGTTAAATGCAGCGTGATGTATCAAAAAAGTTACAACAAAAATGTACTCAGTGTGTAGTATGGGTTAAACTTTTTTCTTCTCATATTTGAGGAAAAATGTGGCACAAAACTGAAAGTAGCTTATCCTAATTAGAAGGTGACTTGATGTATTAGTTCATTGTTGAAATTACAAATTAATGATCTCACATTTTATTTAAGTATCTTGATCCATCACGAACGTTCGAACAGTAATAAAATTAACTGATAACGGTGGTATAGTAGTAGTTTGATCTCACTCAGCAATAGAGCGTGATTTCAAACCCTGCTCGTCGGAACTAGGTGAGATTTTCATCTGGGGTTTCCCTTCCCTACTTCAGACAAATGTCAGTTCCGTACCATAAATTACCCAGTAACCCAACATCTCTCCTTCCCAATTCCCTCTCCCAAGTCCAACGATTACGAGGAACAGTAGACCTCAGTGCCTGAACCTCGCCAAAATATATAAAATAAAAATGAAATAAAGTTGCTTAATAAAAATTTTGTCATATTTAATTTATTCAAAAATTCTTTTGTTTTTGTCTCAAGTCTGCCGATTACGATCTTGACTTGTATGAGAAGAATAAATACCCTTACATTATTGAAACATTTCTCAAGATGTTTGCGTTCCACAATCTCAAGTTCTTTAAATTTTTTATTTAAAGTTATATAGAAATTACAGTTAAAGGTACGCAGAAATTGTGGTTAGTATAATAAAAGTAATTGAGTTGAGGTTTCATTGCGAAAACATACTGAAAATGAATGAAAACTTCCTCAACTGGATTTGTGAATGCCGTAGTTCCCCCGTGTCCAAGAGTCATATTCCGTTTTGGATTTGTTCAAACGTGCTCGTAAGTGCATGACTGTTGAGGCCGGACAGTGCTCCCGTGTCAACGAAACGGAGAGAAATGAAATATAGAGGAATTTAAAGAATCGACAACGATGTCTTAGCATCAAAAATTTATTTTGTGCACATTGAAATTGTTTTCTTGGAAGTAACGTTAAGAAACCTATGTATATCTAGGGTTTCCCCAGATATTCGTTGATATTTGAAAATACATGTGTTCTGCTGTGGAGTATAATCAAAACTTATCGTAAGAGTTGAATAATTGTGAAGGTTACACCTCCATTTTAGCACGCTGTTTACATAGCATTTAATAAATAATCACCTATCATAAACATCGCCCCTACGACGTAATATCATGCCTCGGGGACTGTATTTGTATTATATTACTCTGTAATTCTATATTAGTATATTTACGTGGGTAGTTTTCCCTCGAACGGCAGGGTGAACCCCGTAGCATTCGCGCGGCGGGCGCGGAGAGTGGCGCGCTCACCATTCCAAGAGGCAACTTGTTTTCAATTCAAAAGGGCTATATTTTAACAAAAACAAAAATATATAGTATATATATGGCGGGGCTTAATACCCGTGCGCCTTACAAAGGCCCTAAAATGTATCGTAGGCTGTGCATACTATACCCCAGTATTCACTCTCAATGAACTGAAACAGTAACTAAAATTAGAGGTATATTTCGATTATTTGGAAGGTAAATGATATCAGTAGCGGAAAAAGAAATTAATAAATTTTAATAAGTTATAATAAAAAAAATACTGTCATGACTATTTTTTAATATACTTTTAATTTTTAATCTCAGCTCTTGTTATATTACTTAAGTGACTGTTTCGTTCAATGAGCACCGTTGGAAACCACAGAAAACCAACGATTAGGGCAAGCGTGCTAAGCATAAAAAGAATCTGGTTGGTAACTGGAAACCTGTAACAGAACACAAAAATTCGGCGGCAGAATCAAATATATTCATAGAAAGAATACATACTTATCAGCAGAGCAAATAACAAATGCATACATACCAACATACCCAAATAAATACTGTTTACATATTTACCTATATATACGTACATGTACATGGACCCATATTCGCACATGTACACATTTTTAAATCAATGAAAACAGACTAAAATAGAATACTAATATTACTACTACTATCACTTATAATAATAATAATAATAATAATAATAATAATAATAATAACAACAATAATAATAATTTCAACAGATTTAAATTAAGTGTGTTCATTCTGGTCAATCTCCTTAATCAGTTCCGCCTCCCTCTTTTTTCGAACCATACTCAGACACCTGCCAAAAGTAAAGTAACGGATATTTTATTATCTCGCATTATTTCAAAAGCTAGAGTGTAATTTCTTGGTTTACGATTCTATCCCCCCTCAAGAAGCCACATTTTTCGACCTATTTCTGTGCTAACGCAATTTAATAGAATGTGGACCCAATCTAATTGTTCCGTGTATAAAGAGCATTGCGAATCTCGACCCCCCTCAATTTCCTTAATTTCCATCTCCCAAGTTGGAATCAAGCGTAACCTGCTCTTGCTATCTTGTTTAAATTGTTTATGTACGGTTTTCGCCCCCAGTCTCGTGCCATAGTATTCAGCACGATTAGTGACCTCTTTTCCTGTCTCTCAGCCGTTATGTTTTGTTTCTCTGTCTTCAAGTCTCTCAATAACTAATTCATAATAAGATCTCTCTGGAGCTGTCTGCCACAAGTGTCCTAGATCGGCAGTTTCGATTATAGTTCAAATTTTTTGACCCCACCCATCGTTAACTCGTAGCAATCGTATATATTGTTCCTTTCCCCATTTCTTATTGAAACCAAATATTTAATGGCCCTCATTTTTATTTTTACTTCTAACGGTAAAACTCCGAATTCCCAAAGAGTACCACAGTTAGCTGTACTCGGAGGTACGCCAAGAGTATTTTTCAAGAATTTATTTTGAAGCGAATTAAGCGATGTGCAATCCCAACATCCCATATTTCAGCTCCATACGCTACTGCAGGTACGAATAGTGACATGTACATCGTTACTATAATCCTAGGATCAATGTCAGGGATGGTACCAGTACGTTTTTGGATATCATTGAGAACATACATGCCTTTTTGTTTTGAATTTTATATATGTCTTGACCAGATTACGTTCATGCTTATTTTGACACCTAGATAAGTGTAATCTTTCACTTTCTTGAGAGGTTGACGTTTGTAATTCCAAATTTCATTTTTACTAAACATCCATCCGTTTTTGAATACCATGACTTTAGTTTTATGTATGTTGATATGAAGAGACATTTTATCACAGAACAGCTCCAACCAGGGGGGCGAATCATTATAGGAGGACTTGGAAGCTTGTTTGGAAGTAACCTGTAGCCCTCCCAGTAGATGGATCTGCCTATGACGACGACTGCGCGCTCTACACGAACGGTTGCGGATCTAACTCGAATCGAGTGTTCATTTTTGTACATAACTGCGACTTCACCAGGGTGACGTCCGCGCGTTCCATGTGTTGGAAATGATCATAAATGTGGCTGGATACAATGCATCCACAACCGTGTATACCCAGGCTCAAGAAGAAGTGCCCGAACGAATGGTTCTTACTACCCGCTACCAAGGAACAAAAGTCATGTAGTTAACAATCTTGAGAGCTCTCAAAATAACTTTCAAAAATGCCAAGTTTAACAGTAAAGTAATAAATATAACCATGCCCTGACCAGAAAATTAAATTCAAATTTGTCATTTAAATTTATCTCATACCAAATTCAATTATGTGCGATTTATGTTGCCAAATTATGATTGTTATAATATTTCACAAGATTGTTTGTACTGGGGGTCTTTCCATTAATGCAGATGTCGCAAGCACCTCACTGATCTGCGGGACTAGTTTATGCTAACGGGGTTTATGCTAAAGTTTATGCCCAACACGAAGCATCCTTCGCACACGTCAGTAGGAGATATAGGAAACAAAGTTGTTCTCCATGTAGGAAAAATAGGCGGGGAGGGTGTGTACGAACGACAAGTTCGAAGAGCACGCTGTCGTCAGAAGACGGCGCGCAGCATATCGATCCGGGTCCAGTAGAGATGACGAACGCACCCGCTGTCTCGCTTCACAGCGGGCCAATGGTGGGCTACCCCGTCTACCTTCCCACCCGGATGCGGAGGCGTGGCGTCGGCCGGCGATACCCTTATAAGCGGGGCGCGGAGCGGCAGACGCCAGTCGGAGTTAGAGAGTCGGAGTCTGTGTCAACACCGCTATTATCTACGTCTGAACACCGCATGACCTGGAATATTGCGCTAAGGAACTTTGGGACAAGATTACGAAGAATATTGGTGCTACTGGTTTCTACTTCTGACAACTCTATTGGATTGCTGTCTAGGAGTGAAAACATTGCATCCTATGACGAATCGGTTATGTTTGTGGACAACCATTGTAGACTTGAGACCATCAATAAAAAGTTGTTTTATTGTTTTCAAATAAGACAATAATTAATTTGTTTTCCAGTAAATAACTGACACTATGAAGGAAACTGATTAATCATTATGTGATCTCTTTATTACTGATCAAAGTGCATGTTAAAGGAGTTTGGTCTTATAAGAGAAACTCTTTTCTTATATATTTCCTTATTTCCATAGAATTTAAAAATACAATATTTCTGTCTTACTTTCTAATCCAATGTACTTCTCTCCATAGATTTAACAGCTCTTAGGTTTTACACTAAGGGCTCATTTAATGACGATGTGGGCGAGGAATGGGATCTTGATCTCTGTCAGCCATCAGTAAGTCGCTGCATTAGGGCAGTGACTAAACCGTTTAATGTAAATCTTGTGCGGAAGTGAGTCAAGTTTCCCATGATCCTTGAGGAACGATATTTGGCCAAGTGCAAATTCCAGAACGCTCCTCAGCGATTTGAGGATACAATAGGTGCACTTGATAGAGCACAAAGAAGTATTTGTGAACCATTGGGGAGATCTTTGTATAAATGTGCAAGGAGTAAGTTTGTTTGTTTTTATAATATAGTTATTAAAGGTTCAGTATAAAATCAACATTTTAATTTTCAGATTTGTGACCCAGATACGAAAATTCAAAATATTAATGCGAGATATCCCGGAGCTTGGAATGATTATTTTATCTGGAAAAACTCTGCAACACGTCAGGTATGGAACTATGAAACAGGAAACAAGAGAGGAACACCTTTATCATCGGAAATGTTTTCGTAGTAATTTACAATTACTAAACTATTGGATGTGTATCTTTGACTTGACATTTTAAAGAGAAGTTTCTTTTTTAATGATAATATTATTTCTTGATTTGTCTAGATGGATATTTCATTGAACCGTGGCTGATGACACCCCTGAAACATGAGCCACCATGAACTCCAAGTTTCAAGTATAATGAAGCACTTTGCAAAGCGCGAAGTGTTATAGAGCGCTGTTTCGGAATTTTGAAAGCTGAATTCAGATGCTTGTCGTCACAGAGAAAACTCATGTACAGTCCTGCAATGGTGGGGAAAATAGTGAATGTGAGTGCAGCTCTCCATAATATGAGATTGGAAACTAAATTAGACGATTTTGTGGAAATGGATGTCGATACTCATCCCCCAGTTCCAAATGACAACGAGAACCTGCCAAACCAAAGATCTGTTGCACAACGAATTCAGTAAAGATTTATAGCTGGACATTTTACATAAATTAAAAAAGTAGAAAAATCTGCAAAGCTATTTATTTATTCTGTTTTTTTAAATATTTCTGCACATATTTTTGAGACTTTGCCAAAGACTTCAAATATTCTCTCATTTCCTATTCTTCTTTCATGTTTGGCCTGAATGTAGCAGCGCATTTTAGCAACTTCAGACTGCTTCTGTTTAGCCTCTGCAAGCATCTGTAAAGCATTAGAAAAATTTCGGTACAGAGTTTGATTTTATTATTATTATTACTCTTTTTGTATTTTATTCAAAATAGTTATAGACAAATGACTAACTAAATTGAGCGTTCACTAAAGAGTACTTCTTGAAAATAGGACAAGAAATTAATTCATGCAAAGATCAATTGTTCATCACAACTATCAATATTTGGTGATATGATGCAATGTGTCTGTTATGCTTCAAAGCCATCCAATGAAAGAGATATTTTCATATATGTCAACAAAGTTTGTTTTTCATAAGAGCTACTTAAATTTTTTTTCTTCTAAACATTCATTTTATTCGTACTTTTATAATGATTATCATTCCGGTTCTTGTGCATCTTGATAGTTCATAAAGTATTAGTTTGTTAAATCTAGAATTGAGAAATATCACTGTACCTGCATGGCCTAAGTTTGCCTCTTACGGAGATGGGTGAAATTTTGGCGTGCTGTCTGTACGTGCACTCCAATTCTTTTCTTTCTTAGGGTGTTACTTGTTCCTGTAAAATCACATCCTCAGTCAAAAAATAACCTGTGAGCATTACTGAGCGAAACATTTTCATACTCGGTCTCCTTGCTTCTTGTGCTATGGGAGTGGTAACGAATTCCAGTTCCACTTCTTCAATGTTTTCTACTTCATTTTCCCCTAACTCAATGGTCACGTCAGCTCTCTCTGAAAATACAACAAATACATTGTCCAAATGTCGAAAAGAGGATAACGTAATTTATGTAAACAAATTTTCTCAAATACCATCGTGATGCTCCACTTCAACACTCTGAGGGACAAGCTCCAGTTCTTCTACTTCCACAAACTTACCCGAACTCAATTTACTACAACTTAAGTAAGTATTTAGTAGCAATTAAATAATAAGTTTTTGAAACATACTAAAATCTTAAAAAAGTGAAAATACTAACAAATTCCTTGCACAGAAAGACAAATTTCAAAATGATGTGGTATTTCCGAATCTTCTTTATTTCGACGCTCATTTTCCTTGTATAAACTTATCCGCATTCATCAGTATTCAAAGAGTATATATATTTCTCGACCGCTGATTGGGTGAAAAAGTACAGCCTCTCAAGTGGGTGCTGGTCAATGTTTATCGGAATGCTCACGTCACGTTGTATTCGTTTGCCGGACCGATTATAAAAAATACCGTGTTCAGAATTGACACGGGGTTACCTTCTCGATAGCGCAACCATGAGACGCCTATCGAAACGATTACCGAATTTATCGAATGCGTGTACAGAATAGCACTTTAGGTGTATAGAATAGTTCGTAACTGAACACCTGCAGACAGATGAAAAATTATCCAGTTAACAATTCAACTTTCAAACAAGGAAAGTGCATAGTGGATGCAATAGAAAAATTGATCGATACGATACAAAAGAGAACAACAAATATTTGCAGACGAACAGGGTGCTTTTGACAACGCCTCGTGGCCAGGTACAATAGAACGCCTGGAAGAAACAAATGTCAATACTCTGCTAAGAAAACTGTATACATGTTTCCTATTGGAAAGAGATGCAAGTAGATAAAAGAAAATACACGAAAATGGTAAAAAGAGGATGCCTACAGGGCTAGAATAGCAGGTCAGTTCTACGGAACTTGATCGTAGATGAAATAATACAAAGCTTAGAAGTCGAAGGAGCACAAGTAGCCCAGGAAAAATTAGGTTTTACCCTGAAAAAAAAACACCTAAAGCTGAAATATTTTTTAGTCGATAGTAAAAACCTTTTAGAACAACATACTAAAATTCTCACACTTTCCTCCCCGGGCTTCCCTCTTTTTGGGGGGTGAGGTGGAATATTTAGGACATCAAAGTTACAGGGTTATACTTGAACGACTCTGGCGTCAAAACTATGGAGCCAATTCTAATGAATGAGGACTCACATTAAAGAGGAAATTCTAAAGATTGCAATGAATAGTTTTACATCGCACTTCCGGTGTCAAGGGCGCGGCATGCGGACGGAGACGCGCGAAATTTAATAGAAATTTGAGGTAGCGCGGACGTAGTTTAATATAGACGAGCTAAATGGATAACTATGGGGTCATATTAGGTTTATATTTATTTTTTTTTATTTTTTTTATTTTATGCTTTTCCCAGTTTGTCGACCATTGGGTCATTACCTGGGATTGTCGCCGCATATTCTTTCTCTATTGATCAAATTTCTGTTCAAGAATTGTACTACTTCTTAATCTCTGTCTTTCTGTCCCCAGTTATTTTCCTTCTCATTATATACGTTTCAATAATCCTTGTTCATTCATCTCGTTGTGCATTCGTCTGTTATTGCTATATTTGTGGTGGTACCAGCGTAACCGCCGTCCCCACCACGGTGAGCTGTGGTGCTCATTCACTATCTTGACTCGTATGCCTTTCGTATAGTCATCACGTATTCATCGAATTCCTCAAACACGTCCTTGGTCGCTATTACTTGGTCATGTCCTTATCGCTAAAGAGTCCTAGCCGCTTGAGTTGTAGGAGCCACCGTCCTCTCTCTTCCCCCGTCAGCACGCAGTCGTAAAGTACATGTTCCACTGTATCGGCATTCATCCCGCATATGCAGTCTGAAGTTGTTCGTAGGTTCCTTTTGACTAAGTATGTGTTGAAGTCGTCATGTCCTGTAAGAATCTCCAACAACGGTTGCGATGGATGAAACAATTTTCTGTGTTTGTAATTATATTTCTTATCATTTACGAAGCTATACGTATTTCGACCCTCTTTCACCAACTTCCACCGTGTGTTCCAGCATTCGACTAACGAGACATTTCAATTAAAGGAAATATTTCGAGCATCTAAGTGTTTCAAATTTTTGATACTTCGACAATACGGACACGACTGCATTGAGGATATTGTAATTCCTTTCTCGTTTACTTTTCTCGAGAAATTTGTATTACCGTTTTTAGCTAATAATTTATAGTTTCCTCTGATATTTGTTATTTTAATAACTCACAGATATTACAGTCGTCAGCGCAATGTTACCGTATCTATATAGACACGCAAGGAGTTAAGCAAGTCGAAATCTAATGAATACGATATTATTAATAATCATACCACACATAACGTGTAAGAAAATAGAATGCTTCTGTGTATCCTCACGTTCAAGCATACACTATCATACAATTGTGTTCCATCACGTAGATGACCTTCGACATATTACTGTAAAGAAAAATGAAAACATACGTAGTGGTCAGGGGTAGTAAATGAAAAACAAAACTATCGACCTTACGAATAGTTCATGAAACTTTGTGTTCGTCTTGTGCATCGACGTTTATGAGAACTACCTTACAACAAACCAATACCTCACACTAAATAGAAACAAAAAAACAATCTAAGAAGTGAATATTCTCATAAAAATGTTAACTTTAAATGTTAAAAATGTTGAGAGCATGTAGTTTACTATCTATTTCATATTATTAGTGCATTCACTAGCCCAAATGTCGGCAACAAACTTTTTGTAAGCAAGAAAATCTCCAGCAAAGTGATCCCTATTTTGATAATGTTACCTCCTAAAGTGTCCATATGAATATGGCACCTTTCTACAAGCGCAAATGTTAGAGAATATTAAAACTAGTCGAAATGCCTGTCAAATGATATTACATTTTAAAATATTAATAATAATAAAAAGTTAATTCGGACACTTAAGTAAAAAGTTTGAAATATTTTATAACTCAGCAAGTCATACACACTATTTAATGTGAAATGTTTTTAAAAAATTCTCTTCAGAAAAAATATTTTAATACAACCTTTACGTGAATGCTTTTTAATGTAAAAATTTAATAAGGGGATATATGTTCACACGGTTTTAAATGTCGTGTATATATCTCAAAATTAAAAGTGCTAGTAAGCAAGACGCTAAAACGTAGGCGCACGTACCTGCATTGCAAATGGACAGAAAAATATTTTGCACTGAGGATACTGGTTGTACCATCCGTAATGGATGATTTACATATACCACTCGATAATAAGTTCCTCCATATTCTCGTATAGACTCTCAATGCGCAGCCAGCAACCTCCACAATTTTTTGGAAAGACAGGAACGAACTTCGAAAGACGATCTTCGTTTCGTCATATCATTTCCCTGTCATTACGTAGGGAAGTAACCACGTTTACAATAGAGTGAAGAATGGAGTGAAAACGAGTATATGATTTCCAAGGGATCGTCTGACCGGCTGACTAACATGCGTTCTTTGTACGTCGCCCTTGGTAAGCTTCGTGACATTCCGTGGGATTGGAATCCTTGGAATAACCTCAAAAACACTGATATATTAAATTTCACGGTCGTAGAAATATTTACGAGTGGGAAAAAACTTTTCGAGATAAAAGTCCCTGGCATACACACATACGAGTATGTGAGTGCTCAATTGTTATGACTTATTTCGCACGTTCTTCGGCCGCGTTTCATTTGATTTTCAGTATCATATTTATAATTTCCTTCTCTAAAAATGTTATTTTTTAGTTCTAGTCAAGTAATACAACTTGGTAATTGTGGAGCGTTAGCAACATTATCAAAGAATGATAATGTAAAAGTCGTTTGTATGTTGCTCATTGTTTTAATAAAGCTTTTTCAGATGCATAGCAGCCATCGTCAGTAACGTACACTGATATATATATATATATATATATATATATATATATATATATATATATATATATATATATATATATA
>NNCF01128063.1:48469-80608 GCA_002313205.1 Laupala kohalensis
TATCAGTGTACGTTACTGACGATGGCTACTATGCAACCGAAAAAGCTTTATAACATTAAAGTAATGAGGAACATGCAAACGACGTGTAATGTATTCTTCAAGTAGCACGAATTGATTGTTATTAATTATCTTTATTTTCACAATGGCGCGTGTTAATTCGCCAGCGTACGTCTTCGAGTAAGAAACCACGGTAATCGGATGTGTGCACAGCGTTCAAAACTTTCGCCAAAAAATCATACATGTAAATAAAAATATACGTGAATACAACGTTAAAAGTGCGTTTAAATAATATATTTCCGATATAACCCCACAGGTATCCATTTAGTTCGTCTATATTAACGGAGCTAATTCGTCTATATATATGCCGATGATATTTGCTTCCTGGCACACGCTTTTGAGAAAATGAAGCTGAAATTACAAGATCTGGAAGATTTGTCACCGGAAATGCAATGTAAAACTATTCAGTGCCATCTTTAGAATTTCCTTTTTAGTTCGAGTCCTCATTCTTTAGAATTGGCTCCATAGTTTTGACGTTAAGAGTCGTACAAGTATAACCCTGTAACTTCGAGGTCCTAAATATTCCACCTCACCCTCAAAAAAAGAGGGAAGCCCGGGGAGGCAAGTGCGAGAATTGTAGTATGTTGTTCTAGAAAGTTTTTTACTATCGATTAAAAAAGGTATTTAACTTTAGGTAATTTTTTTCAATGTACGGCTTTTTTTGCTTGATTTTCCTGGGCCTACGCAGACGACCTGGCAATAACTGTTAACGGAGATAACTGGAGACAAATAGAAAGACGGGAAAAGAACAACAAAGTACTAATGCAATGGGGAACGAGCAGAGAGATGATACTCTCTTCCTCTTCATCAGTTATGATTAAGTTCGACCCACGATTGTTGAAAAGCAGGCTACCTACCCTTAAAATCTAAGGGAAGATAATGTGGTTGACACATTAAGATATTTGAGAGTCCATCTTGACCCCAAGCTCTCCTTATTTGATGTAAGACAAGCGACGGAGAAAGCCAAAAAGCTATTCTTTAAGTTAAGAAAAATAAGTAAAACCGAATATCGACTTAACAGAAAGACTATAACAACATACAAAGGGGCATCCATACCCATCTCTTACGCTGTTGGAGCATGGGGTCACAGAATAACACATTCACATATACAAAGAACTCTGCTGGCTGCACAGAGGGCCCCTTTCCTTGCAGCCATTGGAGCATATCGATTGGTTTCAACATAAGCGCTCCAAGTCAGAAGTGGCCTACTTACACTAGACTTAGAAATACAAAAGATCTCGGAAGGAAACTGAAGACAGATCAAACAATAACAATAGATAACAAAACTATACAGAAAACAGATCGAGACTGCAAGGGCTAAATCATGAAAGAAACACTCAAGATATGGTAATGAAGATGGGAGGCAGCGGAATATGGACAGACAACCAAACAGTTTCTTCCAAACGTTGCCTTCACTGGGACCCACAAATGGTTCACTCGAGGAGTGGCAACAGTGCGGGCCATAACGGGATATGGCCTAAATAAAGCCAAGAGAGATGAAAGATCTACAGACAATGTATATACCACATGTATAACAATAGATGGAAAAAGAAACGCAGCAATGAACCCATTCTGTCCATGTGGCAGTGAGACAGAGGAAACAATGCATCAAGACTGCTGAAAGGGCACAATATTTAACAATTTCACAAAAGACCTTGAAGACAGAAGAGCTGCAGAACATTTTCAGAAGTAAGGAGGACATGCTGGTGTTTCATGATTTCTTCAGATAAACCGAAGAAATCCGATCATTACTACATGACTGAAAGAAGGAAGAAGGAGACGAATGTAAAATGTAAATATGAACTAGAATTTACTAAAATAGAACTGGGCTAAACCTTACATACTAAGGTAGGCATACCTAAGGAAGTAACAAAGACAAATTCAAATTCAAAAAGGAGTGATGAGACAGAAAACAAAATGAAACGAATAAAATGAAGGAGATATGAAATAAGAAATAAGTAAAAGAAATATACTAAGTTAAAACGATGGCGGCTCAAACTACCTAGGATGAATAGAACCACTAGAATAGAGACACTCATTAAACTAAATAGGGGACCACCCACCTCCACATAGCAGGGACGGGGATGGCGTGGGTGATAGAAGCTCTGAGGAACTCTTGTCTCTCGCGACGGCCAAGTGGTGGAATATAAAGGAGGTAAATCGTAGTTACTACTTGTAAATACGAGTACATTAATGAAATTTCCACGTTTTGCCGTGGTAACATATTTATTTGTTTTTATAACATGTTTCCGACGGTATGACCGCCATCATGAGTGATTCTACAAGAAATAGCAAAAGATATAGATAATATAACATAATTGAAATTAAGAAGATAAACATTTTTTACAGAATAATTAAAAGTGAATCGATAATAAATTATAAAAGATATACTCATAAAATAACAGACTTCAAATTAAGACGATAAATAATTTTTATTTTCTTAACTTCTTTACCTTTTTTATCTAATTTACCTCCTTTATATTTGAATGCTAGCTAAGCAGAGATGGCGAAAAAAGTTTTCAAACTGGAAGTAAAATTTGCGAAAGTAAATATGAATATTTGGTATCTATCGCAACGTTCGAGAGTTATGTCCCAAGTTCATCTTAATGAAGACCAGGAACAAAAGTAACGCAACCAGGAAAGCGCTAAAAGCAGCATTATTTATTACACGTTTATTAATTTTATTTTTCGTCATCCGCAGACATTCCACAGCCACATCAACTGCTTACATTATTCCTGTCTAAATGTGCAATTTACTTGTTCTTGAGTGCTATCTCAATTTCTTTAATTCTATTAACATATTCTTTAAATATCCTTTAACTTGTCTCCGTGCTTATCATGTCGTGTCCAAATTTGATTATTATATCTTTTGTTTTCATTATATTCAGGTATCTCGCCCTTTCCTGTCCATATAACTGGCAATCCCAGAATATATGGTCTCTTGTTTTTTGTCCTAATCTACACATACAGTCTTCATTGTCTACCAGTCCAAATCTGTGTAAATATGTCCTTATGTCGCCGTGTCCCATAATTATTTTTGCCTTAGCTGGTCCGGGCCTAAACCATCGTCTATTCCTTTCTGCAAAGTGAATCATGTCATATTGTTGTCTCCCTTTTGTAGATACATTCCATCTGATCTGCCATGCTACGAGTAACGCTTCCGTAATCTTTCTCTTCTATCCCTTTTCCTCAATTTTTAAT
Source organism: Laupala kohalensis (assembly GCA_002313205.1). Classification (NCBI taxonomy): domain Eukaryota; kingdom Metazoa; phylum Arthropoda; class Insecta; order Orthoptera; family Trigonidiidae; genus Laupala; species Laupala kohalensis. The sequence continues at coordinate 51,728 of NNCF01128063.1, forward strand.
TTCTTACCATCAATTACTATTTTTCTCTCTTCTCATTATTGATCGTAGTATTCATTTCTGTACACATAAATCCATTGTCATGACTCCCACTAATACATGAAATGCATCACTGGATACTGTGCAGTACGCTACGCTCAGTCTCAGTAGGTATAAGCGTTGTATTCTATCGAGTGTTCTTCTGTGAACCATATTCCGCAGAACCCTGCACCAAGCCTCACACCCGTATGATATCGTGGGGACCATCACTCCTTTACATTACAATAGTAATTGTTTGCGTCCAATATTGAGTTTTTTTAATCCTACTCTCATCAGCGAATAATAGGTTTTCTTTACTTTTTCTTCTGTGTATTTGATGTGTCCTACAAATTTTAACCCGGAATCTATTTTTATGCCTAAATTCAAATGCTCTGTCTTAATTTGAATTGCTCCTCTCCGTTGTTTCAAAATTGGTTTTCTCTTTTCACATTCAATTTTTCAAAGATCATCGCCAGTGTTTTTATAATACCTTCTTTCTTTTACACCATTTATCACAATATTCCAGGGCTCTGTTACCTCTTTCTTACACCTTGCATTTCCGTCAACTAAGACCACTATATCATCTGCGTATGCCATTATTTGGTACCCATTGCTTCTGATAAACTTAAGTGATCCATCTATGGTGATATTCCAGAAAATGGGTCCCCCATGTGACTCTTGAAGACTCGCCATATCCTCTTCCCAATATATTCTTTCTTTTCCCAATTCTAGGTACGATGTTCTATCTTCAAAGAAGCTGACTATTACATTATAGATGTACCATTTATTCCATTATTTCTTTATTTTCTAGTTCCCTACTCCACTGTACATTGTTAAACGCTCCTCGAATATCAATGAAAAGAGCCATTCCCAATTTCTCATCTCGCCTGTCGATCCATTCCGTCAGAGTCCCAGGTGTGTCTTGTGTCGATCGTCCTCTACGAAATCCATATTGATTGTCGTCTAATATTCCGTTATTCTCCGCCCAATCCGTTACACGTCGTATTATTATTTTATCCAATAATTTCCCCATACTAGATAGTAAACTTATTGGTCTACACGTGTTTGGATAGTAAACCTACTCCAAGCCACACATCTCTTGGCAGCAATATCTCTAGCAGTTTTCGACTAGTAAGCTGTCTGGTGGCCTTCCTCACATAAGGTACTCCATATTTGTCTTGTTTTCACCTTTCCCTTGGCTATGAGATACGGCACCCCCCAGATATTAGTGCGCGCACTCTTTGATACGTATTCGTCTCATGTCTCTTGTTTACATTCTTTTATTTTACTTTTATATTCCCTGCGTGCCTCTCTATAGTATTTTTTCTCTGATTGTTGACGTCCCTCGTCTCTTCGCTCTGCAACTTCCTTCTTGCCTTAATACTCTTCTTCTTCAGTTCCTCCAACTCCTTCCACAAACTATTTCCCGTCTCTCCCTTATCCTCTTCTTCGGTGCACATTCTGTTGCTGCTCTCAATATTGTTACCTGGAGTTGGTCTACCCGTTCTTCGAGCTCGCTATCACTGACACACCATCCTTTTCGACTCATTGTCTCTAGGAATTTTTCTGTATCCATTCGTCGCAGGTTTTCCATTGTCGTGTGTATTTTATATGTTCTCATTCTCAGTTCGAAGAGTATTCCCTTGTGATCCGAAGTTATTCCTTCGTCTAGTCTCCAGTCTATGAGATACCCTTCTTTAGAAGTTGTTGTCAATGTCAAGTTAAGTATAGATTTATCTCCACTTCGAATATCGTTTCGCTTAACACATTATTTATTTGTAGTCACATATTTGAAGATAACGTTTTCTATCTTTCGTCCATTTTTATTTGTTATAACGTTCCCATAGCGTCAAACGACTATTTCCAATAATACATGTTATTAACTTTTCTTCTTTATATCCATCTATAATACCCTTGAGCTTCTCTATCTCTGTTTTTCACTTCTTTTTCTCCCTTAAGTATCCACTAACAAGCACATAATCTCTGTTCTTATCCCTCGCCTTACATGTTACGATATATTTAGTACAATACTTCATTGGAATTAATATCTCCAATGCTACGTTGATGCCCACCGACCGTTCTCTTCTATTATCTTTGGAGTCATCTTATTATGGCAAGATTTCCCATTTATTAAATAACGTTCTTGGAAACATGCTATATCTATTATTTTGATGTCTATATAATGCTGATTTTCCCTGGTTGCTAATATTGACCACTGTATGTTCTGTTGAAGTACTCTAATCCCCATAGTCTGTTCTGTTCCTAATCATTCGTTTTGCCGCTTCGTACTCTGGACATAACACTGAATTAACTCTATGATCACATGGGTTTCATTTTCTTTTACGGTTCACACATGAGGCGTTTGTGTTCTTCAATGTACATATCGGTGACCTTTTCTTCCGCAATGCCCGCAAGTGTATTCTTTACTCCAACAGTTTTCATCTGAATGGGCCTATCTATGGCACTTATAGCACCTCATTGGAGAGTTGCAATGTGTCACCCTGTAGCTTTCTAAATCCAGATAATCTCGTCCTTTATTTACCAACACCCAATGATATTTACAGCTTAATTCTATTATTTTCCCAACCTGCAGTGTTCCTTTCCGTTTTGTTGTGTTTATTTTCCCTTCCTTCATGTGCGTACTTTCTCCTCCAATAAATTTTGGTCATATATTTTCTCCATAAATCCTTCTTCTTCTACACCACTTTATATCCCATGGATCAATATTTAAAGCAGCAGAGCGCTCATGGATAAAAAAGAAATGGTTTACCACCCGTGATGTAGTGTCTTTGGACATTTACTGACTACACACTGAATTAGCAACCGAACTACATCGAGCGGAATGGGACGCACTGGACGCAACTATACGGAGCTGAATCTTCAAACTGTCATCAAAGAAACGTGCAACTCAAAGACGTTGAACCGCTTAGCTTCTCTTTCGAAAATGAAACCTGCTTCTCCACAAAACATAAGTCATTCACCTAAATCCCATTCTTCTCATCCCCGAGTAGTGAACTTATCATCCTCGTCATTCTCATAATCCCACCTGACAATTCTTCACAAAGGACTTAAATACAGCCTTCCCACTCGTATCACGAAACCAACCCTTAAATCACTCTGAATAGATCTAGACACTAAACTAACATTGAACAAAACTGTACATGTTCAAAACACACGATCACAAAAACTTAAGAAAAACATATGAACATACCTAATCCTTTCACCCACACCAACTCAGAAACTACGCACATAAGACAATGAAAGAAAGAGTATCGAAAGAGGTATTATTAATAACAAAAGCAGACAAAGGAAACACGACAGTTATACTTGATGAACTACAATACTCTGAGAAAATATTTCACTTTATCAGTCCAGATAACAGTTCAATTGAAAGTTTACCTAAAGACTCTAACCCACTCTATCACAAAACTTTGAAATCAGAAATCAGTCAGTATCAATACCTTTTTCCAAGCAAATATAATCCCACAAAACCAACATCCCCATATGACCGATCGTTTCATACAAGAACACTATCACCCACAGACTTGCACAAAAATAAACCATTTCTTTCATGAACACGTTACTTTTAAACCAAAATATTCGGTTAAAAACAGTGTAGCCCTCATTGATAAAATTAAAGATACACCTATACTTTCGAATGCTAAACATTTGTCTTTTGGTGTTTCCAACCTTTGCCTCAGCATCCCAACAGAAGAATGCATGTCCATCCTTAACAATATAATTGATTCTCCTAATTGCCCTGTTCCTACCCGCTCTGAACTCTCCTATCTAATCTCCTTCTGCGCCAACTGCCACTACTTTTCTTTTAAACAACTGTTTTATAAATAGACCTCTGGTCTCACGATGGGATTACCTCTTAGCCCTCTGCTTGCTGATATTCTCATGAATCATTTCGAACAACAGTTATTCAACTCTGAACACCCATTACTCAAAAACATATGTTACTGGTGCCGATATGTAAACAATGCACTTACGCAATGGACAGATACGACCCGACAAATATAATTATTCACGCAGTTCATTAACTCTCAACATCCGGACGTAAACTTCACCACAGAAACCGGTAACAGTTCTATAAATGAGTCTTAATCATGAGTGTCATTAACAACAAACACACCTTCGACATCTACAGGAAACCAACACACATCGACATAGTTATTCATAACTCATCAAACCATCCTTTTGCTCATAAACACGCCGCCTTCCACACAATGATTCACCGCCTCTTTAACATCCCCCTTTCACCAGACAACATTACAAAAAAAAGAAATTTCAATCATAAAACAAATAGCTCGAGACAATTGTTATAAACATTCATTAATAGGTAAACTAATTCGGAAAAAAACCTTCAAACTTATGTTCGAATCGTACACCTCTCACAATAAATACAACACTAAATACAAACAAACACAAGTTATATATCTCAATCCCTTACCTAGGAAAGATATATGCTTTAGTCTGGACTCTAAGAACAAAAACAAACGTCACGTTTAAAACCAAAAATTCCCTTCAGAGAATTATTTCCCTTCCACCAAAGAAACCTATCATACATCAAAGTGGTGAATACAAACTTTCATGTGAAGAATGTAATGCTATATACATCGGTCAGACAGGGAGGAATTTCACTACACGTAACTCAGAACACATACACGCATGGAAAAACAACACAAACAAATCAGACTTAGCTACACATCTCTCACAAACCGGGCACACCTTCAACATTGACACCAATCTCTCATTTTAGAAATAGAAAAAAGATTTTCGCACAGGGTAAAACTAAAACAATTTCACATTTTATACTATTAGAGACAAAACAATCTTTTAAATGAACAAACTAATTTCCCTTCGTCTCCATTGATTTCCTTAGCAATAGACATTAGTTTGGCATGTAAGTTTTTCCTCGAAATAAATTACTCACCACCACCCTTACCCCCGTCACCAGTCAGTCACGTATAAAAGTTCCCAGCCATCACCTTTCCGTTGCACTTTACTGCCATAAATTTCCTACACTTAGGTAAGCGGTTCAACTCACGTTGTTTTCCTTAAACTTTTCCACATTCCGCAAACTTATATTTTTAAAAGTCGTAATATTTATTTAGTTTATTCTCATTCATTAGATAGACATATATATAATTCTTTAAAATATTTTTATCGTCTTAATTTTAAGTCTATTATTTTATTACTGAATGTTTTATAATTTATTATCGATTCACTTTTAATTATTCTGTAAAATATGTTTATCTTCTTAATTTCAATTCTGTAATTTTGTAAGTATATATTTGCAACTTCATATCGCTTCATTTCTAATTATTCTGTAAAAAATGTTTATCTTCTTCATTTCAATTCTTTTATTTTATGAGTATACCTCTTGTTGTGTGTTGTAGAATCACTTATGATGACGCCAATGCCGTCGGAAACGTGTTATGAAACAAATAAATGAAGCATGTCACCATGGCAAAACGTGGAATTTTATTTAATGTAAGTGGTGGAAATTTCAAACACAAACAAATACAAACACAGATAATCACTCATAAAATAACACATACAAGAACATGAAGAATGTAGAACATATAAAGTACACATCACGTCTTTTAAATAGCAGAAGCTATCAGACAAGACAGTCACAGACATACAAAATACACGAAAGAAAACCACAAAGACCCCACAGAAAGAGAGAGAATACCAACGTGATCACCAAGCGATATATCAAAGAAGGCGTTCAGTATAAAATACTTGATTTCATGGGAAATATATCAGTATATAGACTATATTTTTGTTCCAGAGACGCGGTAGACTATTACTGAAGTGATTACTGAAAGGCGCGCCAAGGGGATAAAAGATATCCTTATTGGAAGTGTATCTTGTGGAGACGTGTATTTGGCTGACGCCATCTATGGGGCATGGTTTCTTGAAGCGATATATAATTGAAGATATTTGCAAGTGGTGATATATTAATGCTAATTGTTTGTAGATTTATGTAGGGCTTGTATCAAGAGGCATAGTGACGAGGCTAGTAGGAAGAAGACTTTACTTACTTAATTACTTAATCCGGTCCTCTTGTACCGTATGGTGTCGAGGATTGGCAGAGAGCTCGCCATCATTTATTTAGGGATTACTGCTTGGCTTCCTTACACGAAATATTTTTCCTGTGGAGTGATTCTCTCACAGATTCGTCCCATGTCTTTCGGGGTCTTTTCCTAGGTCTCTCTACTATGCCTCCTAGACGTGCTTCCCATATCTGTTTTGGCACCCTGTCGCTGCTCATTCTATTCAGGTGTCCAAGCCATCTTAGTTGGCCTTGTTCTAACTTACTTTCAAAAGGTGGAATTTTAAGGATTTGCCTAATAGTATCGTTTCTAATTTTGTCAGGTCTAGTCTTTCCTACTACATTCCATAGGTACTTCATTTCCGCTGCCTGCAATTTTTGCCTCGTTATGTTGGTTATTATCCAAGATTCACTTCCAACAGCAGTGTTGGGATATATATTGAATTTTATACTGCCATTTTTGTCTTCAGACATATTTCCTTCTTTCTTAGAAATCCTTCGTTTATGGCATAATAGAGTTTACATGTGTTCAGAAGTCTGGTATTCAGCTTTTCTTCAATCCTTTCATCATGGTTAATCGTTACCCCCAGATACTTGAAACTATCGACTTGTTCTAATTCCTTGCCCATGAGTTTCAGACTGCAGTCTTTCTTTTCCCTTCCTATCGTCTTTGTCTTTGTTTTATCTAGGTTTATCACCATATTTCTCTTTTCCAGTTCTGAATTCAGTATTTCTATATTTCTTTGTAAATTAGCCTGAGACCTAGCAAACAGTACTATGTCATCTGCATATAATAGTTCACATATGTTTACCCAATTCATCTTCCAATTTCCGACAGAGAATTTCCTCATTTTTGCTTTCACTTCTTTGAATATATCATCCATTAATAATATGAAAAAGTAAGGGGACAATATATCTTATCTTACTTCAACTGTATCTCGGAAGCATTCAGATGTATTGTTTCCAGTTCTGACATAGCATCTGCTTACTTTGTAGAAACTTTGTATAGCTTTTATCATACCTGGGTTAACTTACTTTTTTTTCAAAACACCCCATAATTCTTGCCATGGGGCTCTGTCTAACGCTTTCTCGAGATCGATGAAACACAAGTAATGATCTCGATCATATGCTGTTGTCTTTTCAATTACTTGTCTCAGGGTAAATATACGGTCCTGTACACTTCTACTTTTTTCTACTTTGTTTCCAATACTCTGGAGTACAATTTCCCTGGTACACTATCAAGTGTGGTTCTCTATAGTTCTTACACTCCATATTGTGTTCTTTGTTGAAAATAGGTATAAGGATAGACACTTCCATGTCTTTTACAATCTTCTTTTCTATCCATGTCTTCTGAAAAATCTTCAGTAGTATTTCCTCTGCTCTTCTCCCCAAATATTTGATCATTTCCGGTGCTATCTTGTCTTGTACTGCTGCCTTTCCCAATTTCTTCTTCCTTGTAGCTTTCTGTAGTTCTTCTATTGTAATTGTTTCTTCCTCCTTTCCTTGTATGTCATCTTGTTGTTTCCTATCTCTATCAGTTTCAATTTCTTTTTGTTTATTAGTTTCCAGTAGTTCCTGGAAATATTCCTTCCATCTATCCATTATTTGGTTCAGTCAGTAAATTCTGTTCTTTATCATAGATTAATTTCAAAGGACTGTCTTTCTGCTTCCTCATGTTATTCAAAACTTTATAGAAAAGCTTCTGATTTTCTCTGTGGTTTTCTTCCCTGTTTTCCCAAAACTTTTCCCGCATTTCTTTCTTGGCTGCCTGAACTGCTTTCTTTACTATATTTCTTTGTTTTCTACATTCCTCGAAAGCTTCTAATTTCCATAATTAAGGTATTTCTTCCATGTTTTTTTCTCTTCTTTTACCAACATTCTTATTTCAGGAGTCCACCAATGAGTTACTTTCTTTTTTCTTGTTGGTTTAAATGTGCCTTAGACCTCTGCTGCTTCCGACAGTAGGGTGTTCTTCCATTTCGTCCAGATCAGTTCTATGTCTTGTTCCTGAGCTAATACCTCTTCTTGCTCTTCTATCCTCTCTTTCGTCTTCCCCATGAACTTAACCTGATTTTCCTTCTCTCTTAATTAGTACACTTTAATCCTTTCCTCTCCCCTCATTTCATCCCACTCCTTTTTCGATAATCGTGGCCTTTCTATCTTGATCATGACTTTCTCTGTAATCACAAGTTTATGATCACTGATTATTTCTTGACCCCTTCTCGCTCTTGTGTCTCTTATATACTTCCTCATTTCGCTCTTAACAATTATATAGTCTTTAATAGACTTTTCATTTCTACTTGGTTCTTCTCTTGTGAATTTGTGTGTATCTTTATGGATGAACAAAGTATTTAATATGACAAGATCATTCGCTACACAGAATTCCAATAACATTTGCCGACTGTCATTTACAGTTTCTTACCCTTCTTTTCCAATCACTGCATTCCATTCATCTGCTCTGTTCTCCACTCTTGCATTCATGTCTCCTAAGAGAATAATATTACGGTCTATATAAGGGTGAGGAAAGAAGATAGGGGGAAAGGGTCTGAGGTTTGAAGCTTGTAGTGGTGCGCATCAAATATCAACCAGAAAGCGCCACCAGCTATTATTTACTGTAGCGCTCAATAGATGGCTGCAAGATCGTGTTCACCCATTTCCTATTGGCTGCTAGTGTTAGCGTTTGTTCGTTACATTCTGCGTGCGCTGCTGTACGTTGTACTGTGCCGTTGCCGACGTTCGCGTATACAAGTCAACGTAGAGCTATAATCAACGTAATGTCGTGGATTTTTGTTTGTTGTGTTCCGGGGTGCTTTAATACAGTAGGCGGCAACCCGTGCATTACTTTCCTAGGCTTCCCTACCCCACCAGAAAGGTAAGTAATTCTTTTTACCTTTGCGCCACTGCCCGCGTGGGCAGACGTACTTAACTCAGTCGCTTTGCTGCGATTATTGTTGCTTATTTATTTATAAATATATTTGTTACATTCTCTTGTAAACGACAATGGTTAAATTGCCTTGGCCTCACAAGTGTGCGGGTCGCACGAAGTACCAGACTGTGCTCCGCACATTTTACCCCGGACGACTTTCATGCTATGTTAAATGAAAACGAATGTTACATGAAGTATTGTATAAAAATTTATTATCTATAATATCTAAATAATATATTGAAGAATGAAGTCTGTGTATGAAATGATGAACATAAATATTGGTGCACCACATAACCACATACGTATTATTATATGAATACCGACTGAAAATCTTGTGATATTTTCCAGATGTTGTGATGATGACCCCAAGAATGATCTCATCAATTTCGTCAGGAAGGGCATCTTGCACCATTGAAATTTTCTTGTTAAATCAGGTGCATTGTTGTCTTCTGTGGTATGTAGAAAATTGTAAGTGGAGAGAGTAACCTACACCACTCGATATGTATTTTATTGTTAAGTTGGTTTGTACTCTTGTGTTGGTGTCTTGGTAGTGAAGTGTTCGCACATGTTCAAGTACAAGATGTAGTGTGTAGAAGAGTTACATTTTTCATTTAGCCATCTTTTTTATGTTTTAATGTGAACGTGCATTAAAAAAAATTATTTCCACTTTGTTTACTTATTACTTGGTGTATTGTGACTTAGTTTGGTTTTCTGAAACTTAATGTTATTTAATGTTACTTTCACTTTGATAGTTTATGAAAGTTATAGTATATTGTGGTGTTTGTAACTAGGTAATGGTTTTTTTTACCATGAGACTGATAAATCTAGTCACGTTATCCTATGGATATATAAAAGGTTTTAGTAAACTTTTCTTTAAAATTAACATTGGCACCGGTACAAATTTTGTGAATTTCTTATTGTGAAGTCAGTCTTCTCACAGATATTCTCAGGTTGACAGGTCTCTCCCATTTCCTTGATGCATTAATATTCAGACTGTTTTTATATTGTATTTGTAAATGGGAAATGTAGATTGCTATTGGAGCTAATGTGAAAAGCTACAAATTTTCTGGCCCCATCGGGAATCGAACCCGGGATGACTTGAGGAGCGACAACGCTACCACTCGCGCCTCGGCTGGGACTGTTTGTTGGTAGACTATTGTTAGATGGTACTGACTGATTGTCTTCATTTATTTTTCATTTTATTGTTACCTTTTCAAGACACCTACTGAATGTCTTCTAGGCTTNTGATTAACGCCTTTCTCATTTGTTAAACAGAATGATATTAAACTTGTATAAATGAAAATCGTATGGTTTCTTCATAGATTATTGTAACTAGTTCATCCTATGATATATCTATCACTTTTGGAGACATGGTACTGGTGAATTGCCTTCAATTCTTTATCAATTATTTCTATTTGACCTTCATAAGATTTGTGGCATGTATGCAATGAGCAGAGGTATTTATACACCACTGTGGCTTAAAGCAAAACCAACATTCCATTGACTGCTTTCTATACAACCTTTCTATGACAGCTTTTCTCATGTGACTTGTTTAATTAGTCTCATTTATTTATTTATTATTGATATGAATAGTTGGTGGATATAAATAAATGAGTACCTTATTGCAAGTATACCCCATTTTTGTATACAGGATTGTATATTTCCATTCATATGAGAATGTTCTGTAATATTTATTATGAATAAATAGAATTAAGAGCAAGTATTTATGTTCATTGTATAAATTTCCTGTCAATTGTGTCGTTTTCATTTTCTATTTCATATGTGTAGTAAAATATTTCAGTTACATCGTGTTAACTGTTCACAAATGTTAATTTTTGTAGGGAGAGTATTTTCAGCTAAATTATTGTGAAATTATGAAGCATGAGATCGTGGGAGTGGGTGATAGAGTACCTGGAATGGTGGAGGAGGGGAGGGGAATCGGGAACTGCCACGCGCCCTGGTGGCCGCTTTTAGAACTAGGCTCGGACTAGTGCGCATGAAATAATGTTAGGAGCGCTGAAAGCTGTTAACGCACCGTTAGTATGGGAGAGGGGAGTCTAGTTTATAGTTTGTGGTCTATATCTATATAGTGGTTCTTTGCAGTTGTTCATAAGACTGTGTTTTATTTTTCAACATATTACTGTCATTGGGAGCATAGTGTCCAACTTTTTTCTCCGTCATCTATCTCTACAGTCATAATTATCTCGTTTATGAATTTCCATCCCTTAAGATTTTTCTCATTATCTCAGTGTAGCAAGAGTGCTACCTCTCCCTTTGCTCTTTCGTTTTTGGCAACCCCGCTGAATAACATTAAATAATTATCATCCATTATTTCTATTCCATTCTTTTCTATTTTGTTTCTGTGTCATGGCGAGCGAACCGACTGATGAAAAGGATAACGAACTGGCGAGAACATGGTAAAACGACTCTTGGTACATGTAAGAGGTCTAAATGGGAAAAAATATGAAATGATTCAAGAAATAGAACAAACAAATGTGAAATACCTAGCCTTGACAGGAAGAAGACAAAGGCATAAAAATCGAGTTGATATACTGTGTATCAGCACGGTCTCATGCTTCTTTATTTACCTTGCATGGAAGACTAACATATGTCATAGCTTCCTACAAACGGTAAGAATAATAAGCTGCACGATCTATGGACTACTGGCGTAGCTACATGGAGATATTATGAGTGAAGACGAGCACTGGCAAAACTGAGGTATGGTAGAAATGTTGAATACCAATTATTGTAATGAATCAGTATAGTAAACAGTAAATCAATCTAAATTTAACTGGGCATAACTTTTAAGCAAGAGGAGATAAGACGCAGGAATAAAGCATATAAATTTAGAATTTAAAGAGTGAACAATGAAATAGCCACGAAGGAGCAGAAACTTTATAACTAAATTAATTGTATTTTAACTGCATAACTTACATCGGAATAGTATTAGAATGCTAATAAATATATCAGTACTAGTGGTATATATAAACCAGTTGTACTACGTGTCTGGGTAAGACAGACTCAAGCTTCAAAAAACGTTTTCGAAGATATAATTTGAGGAAACTTTCAATTAGTGGTGCGACGCTCTAATTTAAAAATGAAAAAGAATCGTAAAAGGAATATAATATCTCACAAATTAACCATGGATGAGGATGACAAAGGGCTCTCTAGAGGACGAGAAGCAAGACAATCCGGACTATATATGCAGCACCAGTAATGAGGGGTCCACTCGAAAGCTTGCATATATGGTCACACGCGAGCTAAAAAATACTCTCATAGTGCATTTACTATTATGGAAGACGAGAAGTTTAGGCATGTAGCAGGTTAGATCCAGAAGAAAATGCGCAACGGACTACGAAACGTAAGGGCTGAGGTTGGGCTACTATAAACTGAAAATGAAATTCGAAAGGAAAGGGTAAAAGTATGTGAGGATAAGAACCGTACTGTATGCATATCAGTATGCGGGAAGATACTAATAGAATACATGCGCGAGCCAGAGAAATACCGCAAAGAGTTTGAAGAAAAGACTGCAGAGCTCATTGACAATTAGATAAAAGTGATATCATCTCAGATTGTAACGCGCGATTTGGCACACTACAAAATTATGCAAAATGAAGTTGGTAAAATTATGGAGCAGGTGTGCACGGGAAAGCAAGTAGAGGAAATTCATCATGGATTGGAGGTGGTAAAACAAAGGATTCTTGAGAACGTTGTTCTAACAGCACAGTAAAAGACACAAGAAAGGTCACATGTCAGCTACATACTGAGATTGCTGAAAAACCAACGCAAGATGCGGATGGAAAGAGTATGAGGCAAAAAAACATACGTGATGGCATTGCATAAACATAGGAAAGAGGTCATAGTTTTACGAAATAAAAGAACTGGCAACAAGCCTATTAGGAAAATACTAAGGGATAAGCGGAAAGAGAAGCAAAAAGGAGTTAAAGATAAAGTCAACCAAAGAGGCTGGTTAAAGAGTTGTATGTTGAACTCCCAGACATGAGAGAAAAAGAGAAATTAGAGAAGGCGATTGAAACCACGAGGTCATAGAGCTTCGACAGTACAAGCGTAAGTAAAAAACCCGAAATACATGAGATACCTATAGAGACGAATGAAAACACATATTGAGGGAAATATCAGTGATAAACATGGGAGGAGACATGAGAAATGATTTCGAAAGTACATCTGAAGTGATTACTGAGAAGTGATAAAGTCGGAAGTATCCATATAGTACACATAATATGGAGAACAGTAATCAAGCTGAAGGGGAAATACCTCCAAGAGATGATTGCCAGGCGGAGAATTTATTTAGATTCACAGAGTAACGAGGAACTAATGCCTATACGTTGTTACAGGTCTCAGAAACACGGCCATACGACACGCCAGTGTAAGAAACCAACGGAAAGATGTGTTCATTGCAAACAAGAATGTCATGATGTAAAGATTTCCCCGAACAAAGAGATCTCCGGAAAATGCGCGTATTGTACTCAGTAGAAAATAGAACATTCACACCTCACTAGAGACGAAAAATGTCAAAAATATATAAGAGCGAAGGCGGAAGTACTGACTAAAACAGACTATGACACTTAAGCAGTTTCAACAAAAACACAGAGGGATAACTGGATTGCGTGAAGTATATGAATTCTTGACGAAATAGGACATCGACGTTGCGTGCATACAGGAGTCATTTGTCTACACGGCAATTCATGCCATGTACCCTTGCGTTACCGCGTCTGAAAATCCTTGGGCTGTTACTTTTATCGAAAAAATAACATTGAGTTTTTCCCTTTGATTATTGTTGTAGGGATAAGATGCACCATATGCTTATACGACGACAGAAGACATAAATATCATTAGTGAATTTATAAAGTAATTATGACTGGAAAATAACAGGAGATAAGAACTTGGGAGAGGATTCTATGGGAGAATAAAGGCAAATTGTTGTGATATGTACAGACAGCAACGCACGGATGAGACTATGGGGAGACAAAATAGAAAAAAAAATGGGAAATTTTTGAAAACTTTATAATTTACAATAACTTCGTGATACAGAACTCTTATGACCTGACTACATTTCGTAAAAACAACAAACAATCCCTTATTGACTACACTTTGACCACAGAATCTAAAAGACTGAAGGTGAGATACGGAAAATAGTGGAGGAACTGACAAGCGATCACATTGGGATAGGATTCGAAATAATTAACAACCAGGATGACGACAGAGGAAATCAGACCAGCAGTTTAAAAATTAAACGAAAAAGGAATCAATAAATATTAACGATTCAGAAATAGCGTTAGAATAAATTGGCAACAAAATAAGTGAACTTCAATTACTACCGAAAGGACATGAATACGCTATTACAGGTAGTAAAAGGAGGAAATGATGGTGGTCCAAGGTACTTACGCTTCTGAAAAAGAAGAAAGTAGCTTAAGAGAAGATCAAAACGAGAAAAGGAAGGACAAATTGACGGTTTCTAAATATCTACGACGACAATATCAAATAACTATAAAACAAAGTAAAGAGAAAAATTGGATAAAATATCTTGAACGAGCTCTTGAGATTGTTGACCAAACCATGCATGTTAATCATCAACAAAGCCTAGCAGGGACCAATTTGGCATGTATTACACTCAGAAACGAAATATACCAAGGACTGGGAAACAATGGGGTACGAGTTACTAACGAAGCTGCCGGACGATAATATTGGGGAGAAATGTATCAGAAAAGACGAAAGAGTAAATAAAATTACAGAGATGACAGAGGAAGGATTTTGAAGAATGATAGAGAATCAAAAACCAATAATTGCCCTGGATATGATTGAATTACCTACGAGATGGTTAAAGCAGCCTGTCTTTGATACATTAAAATTATTTTGTTATTATATAACACCTAGATTAATCACGGATGTCTCGTTGCAATGGAAGATTGGCGTCTTCAACAGGAGACAGGGATTTAAGGAAGGCAAATTCGTACAGGCCAATCACACTTTTACCAACAATGGGGAAAATAATTGGTAAGTGGATGAGCGTAAAGATATTAAATAAACTAGAGGAAAATAATAAATTGTGTGACACGCAGTATGGATTTTGCATCAACAACGAACATAAGATGAAATTTATTCGCTGATAGAATATGTAAAAGGAAGACGAAGTGATTATGCATTGGTTCTCTTTATTGACATTGTGGTGCGTTCGATAATGCGTCTTGGGAAAGGGTTCTTGCTCACTTAGATGATATTAAATACGCGGATATCTTTTAAGTCTACGTGGCGCATGCTTCACAGAGAGACACAAAGCTACAAATGGGAAGCGAGAGATTACTTAAAGGAAAGCGAAAATGATGTCCTTAGGGGTCGTGTAGTGCTCCCATATTCTGGAATGTTTAGATAAATTGAATGTTGGTTGAGATGCAGGAAAAAGGATATGCAATAATGGCGTACGCTGATAATATCAGTATGGAAACTATCGGAGGGACATATAAACAAGAAAACAAACGCACTGGTAGACAGCTCACATATTTTGAGACTACTAGAACAACAAATTTCAGAGAGAAAAACAAAAGGACTGTTTTCCGGAAATGCAAGTTTAAGACTGAGGAACCCACTGATTAAAATGAATGGCAATATTATCAATATTGAAAGTAACGTTAAGTATCTTGGCGTAATATTGGACGAGAAGAAAAAATTCGAAGAACATGTAGACTATATTGTAAGATTTGATTAATTTAGTAATTAAACAATAGAAATCAGCCTTGTTCGGGCATTTCAGATACGGAGAACGAGCGACGGAGCAGGGGAGGAGAGACTCCTCACTCCACAAAATTTAAATCGGTCACCGTTGAGGAGGGCGGGCGTGAAAAATAACGCGCAGTTCGCCGACAAAAGAAACACATCTGGTAAGGGTGCAGTAACCCACGCCACAGCAAGCTAGGACCTGTCGGAAAAAGGTTTTATTAGTGTATAGAAACTGGGGGTGTGGGTAGAATTCCCGAACGCTCGTACGAGTAGGGGGGGTTAAAGGGACGCGCCGGCACGTAATTGAGCAAGATGCGTCTTGTTTAAAAAACCGTTTCAAAACAGCGGTTGAAGATCGTTCGAATGTACACCCAAGGATTGGCGTATCGTGTAACGAAATATACTCAAAATCTCCAATCGGAACTGAGGCACGGGAGGGGGAATAGTTATGTTATTGGAAACCGCGATCACGTGAAATAAAAAATTTGAGAACTATGAAAGTGGAAGAAGAAATGTAGGGAGGGAGAAAACCCACTTAAGGAATGGGAAATCATCCTTGGAGACACTTCTAGACTTTTTCGCGAGAGACTTGAGAGATTTTTCGCGCAGCTACTACTTCGAAGATTTTTGCGCGGCTCACTACTTGGAAGATTTTGCGCGCAGCTTACTACTTCGAGATGTTTCGAGGCACTAGAGATTTTTTTTCAAACGAGACTTGTTGATTTTTCGTGAGCACCGAACTTTACTTGTAGATTTTTCGTGAGCAGAGCCACTACTCAGTTTTATTTTCAAAGTTATCTGATTAGTTTATAATATCAGATGATATTTCTGAGTTTGCTATTTTCCGGAACTAAGTCTTTAGTTTTGGGTTAGCATTTTCGGCGGCAGATTCTAAATCCGAGACGTGACGTAATTCATACGGAGAACATGTTCACTCGGTGGGCTTTTCCGAGAAACCGAGGCCAGCAATTGAAGTCAAACAATGATGGTTCGGGTCTGCGCTACGCCTGAGGGCACCCTGGCCGCGTAGCTTGAGGTAGGAAGTCACCGCCGGTCGAGTCTTTGCTAGTGACGTCACCAGCCAGGAGTCGCTCTGAGATCGGAGCCAGGTCAACGCACCCTCCACTCACCACTGCAGTGCTTGATGGGTCATCTGGATGAGGTATTTTTCCGATTGTTGGTGGCATCCAACACATATCGTCACGCGCTATTGCGAGAAGACAAATGCGGACCTTATTGTTAAGAAGGGCCCAGAACTTTGGACTTTATGACTCGTGAAGAGGGGCCAATTATCAAGAAAGAACTCCGCCTAATTATATCTTTTAAATTCATCATAAATGTAATAGTATTTTCAAGAAGCGAGAGTTTTTGTCAATTCAGTGTTTATTTTATTTGTTGAAAGAGAAATTATCTTAATGTTTGTTCAAGAAGTCAAATTTGTTTAAAATTCATATTTGTTGTAGAGAAGCCGAATTCGGCGGTAATATCAGTGTGTTTCATGTTTACGTTGGCAAGAAGTTAATTGTGTTTTCTTTTGGGGGATAGTATGAGGACCTTTTTATTGTATGTGATTTATGTTCATTAAAATTAATGAGTTATTTTTCTTGAAGCGTTTTCCGGTATGTGGAACACCAGTGTGGTTCTTTCCCTTAGATAAACAATATGAACCCAATTACGCGTGGACCCCTGAGAAAGAGCTAGTCGAGGCGCATTAATTTTCAAATGAACTCAGGCCTATTAATATTATTACAAACAAAATTCTCGTTCTGCCACAATATTGAGTCTTGACAAAATGTCGCTCTTTTAAACCTATGATCCAAAGAGGAAAATGTCAATCGTTCAGTTGCAGGGCCGAGAGGAACCTCCGGACAGACGTGCGAAGGGAGTCGGATAACATCTGAGGCAAGGAACACGTAGCAACAGTCAAACCACTTATTATACATAAATGAAACAAAATCAAATCCAAATCAACTAAATAACAACAAAAAGATTTAAATGCTTTTCCGTCCAAGATCTCTTATTCTCAGATCGGGACAGGCAGCCACTCGGCTGCAGCTGGAGAAAGTGGTAGCCTCCTGGCACGCGGGTAGAACGCCCGATGTCGGCGTACATCCGCCACTGTGGCTCAGTTCACCAAATTTTCCATACGCGGCGTAGTATCGCGCCTCGTGTAGGTGAAAACCGTCACCCCCTTCGGCGGCCGCTTCTTCTTCTTCTTGTCTACAGCGGAGTGCAGTCTTCCCCTCTCCTGCTGTCTCCAGTCTGCAGCTTGTGTCCTCTCACCCCTTTCCACCGTAGCTTCCCTGCACCTCCTTCTGATTGGTGTTGCGAGGAAATGCTTCACCGGTCGTCCACGCGACGCTCGGTGAGACGCGCGCTCTCTCTCTATGCGGGGAATAGAGCGGGGACGCAAACCCGTTCATGGGAATTTATGGGATTAATCCCGTAGAGTCTCAATATATATCAGTGGATGAAAAGATTGCACTATAGTTTAATACGCGCAAGATACAACCAAAGAAACATTCTTAATAGATAAATCATCAGATTATACAAAGGAGGAATTCGACCAATACTGGAATAAGCTGCTAGTGTATGAGTGAATCATATAACAAATATAGATACAGAAAGGAAACTAAACAGCAATAGAGACTTTGTCTTCTAAGACTTAGTGGATGCTATGCAATAACAATGACGATGGCTATTGAAGTTATATAAGGAATTCCACTAATTGGTGTTCGTTTAAAGAATCTTTGGTTGGGATATTGCTTGTGGACAAATGGAAAGATACGAAAAGTCCTCGTCGAATACGATGTAAAGGACAAAGGACACGGAATTGAATTCGACAATAACACGGAAATTAATGACTGCGAGGCAAATAAGGTGGGACAAATAAGAAAAGGACGTCCGGTATATAAATACATTTAAAAAGTGGTCTTGAAAAGTTAATAGAAAATGGTTTGAACTTTTAAATAAAACAAGATATAGTTTCGGGACATGGATATTTTGAAACATGTAAAAAGAATCGGAAAGAGATCGAATGGAAAATGTGTGTGCAGAGAAGGAGATAAGGTACCATACCACATACACTAGGAATGTAATACATGTGGAAAGAAGAGAATGTATATGATACCTGATTAGGGATGGAGAAACCAAAATTTATGGAGGAGAACATCTAATGACAAAAGAAGAGTGTTTCAAACACTTCAGTCATAATGTTAATAGAATCTGTGGAATTCGAGACATTGTGGAAGGGATATTTTGACGATGAAAATGACACAAAATGAAAAAACAAAACTACATATTGGCCACTTAAGAAATGTGGCAAATATAAGATTCTTGTACTTGTACGTAATTTGTATGCCATTGAGTACAACAAAGTAAATAAGAATAAGAAACCTCACTGAGAATAGGGGCCGCGAGCTCTGCGGAACGAGGTGACCATGACATTGCTCCAAAACTGGATATTAGACGTCCTAGAAACAATTTTCTCTGACTCGTCAAGCTCATTCTTGCTGTGTGCACTATTGCACATTCTTGTTGAAACCAAACATCTCCACGATTTCAATATTACGCATATTTGACCTAAGGGAGGTTTCAATTATGTTTCAGCGCTCAAAATTCACAGTAACAGTGACTTCATCTTCATTCTCAAAACAGTACGACCCAATAATTTTTGTGGCCGAAACAGATGCAAACTGTCACATTCAAACCACGTAGAGAACGCTGCTGAAGTTCACGTGGATTGTCACCAGTCCAATGTCTCAGATTCTGTTTGCTAACGTAATCACTGACATGAAAGTAACCTTCGCCACTCATCAAGAGATTGTTTATCAATGTCGGATTATTAATTGTGATAGCTGGTTACAAAATTCGAAGCGCACTAACTTACCTCCATCGGAAACTCGTTGCACTATTTGCACATTGTACGGGTGGAATTTCAACTCTGAATGTAAAATTCTCCGCATGCTTGTGTCCGACATTTGCAATGCGATAGCATGTTTCTTCGCTGATCTGCGTGGTCTCCGCTGCGTGGATTTCTGCACTATCGCAAAGTTTTCCGATGTCCGTGCTGAAAGGGGTCGACGTGGTAGTGATTTGTTTTTCACATCTTTTTCACGCCATTGTTTCACCCACCGATGGATAGCGAGATAGGAAGGAGCATCACAACGATTTTGTTATCGTCGAAATGTTCTTTGACTTGCTGCTATTGAACGAGTTCTAACAAACTAAATATGCACCTTTTCTGTCCAACGCTCCATGGCGAGCTGATTTGTAGGAAACGAACGAGTAAAGTGATATCCTAATCCCCGAGGTCAAGTTTAGAGGAACCAAGAATAAGGAATGAAAATTTTCGCGGGAGGTTCAACAATTGAAAATCATAACTTAATTTTTTCTACTAGACCCTGTACAATTAAAAAATATATTGTACTTATGAGTTCAGAAATGAAATTTTATCTTTATTATAATAAGTTAATTTTTGAGCAATATACGTAATGTAGTACAACTAGAATAACAATATGAGAAAGAATGCAATTATGTAATAGATTTTTTTCATGTACTGCTTAGTGGAGATATACGAGTATTTATCTTTTATTCATTTACCAAGTTTATTTTACAACGTTTTTTATTTTTGTTTGCAAGGCTTTTCATGTCATTGAATGAATCATTAAAATGTTACAGCAATGACAACTTACGACATGGTCGTTGCACAACACATCTCGAAATAAAATTGTTCTTTAAAAAAACTTTATAAAAGTGTTTATATTAAATAGACAAAATAATATTGTAATGTCAGAGGATTTATATGTGTGCGCCAATTTTCAGTTCAATCGGTTGAGGGGAACCGGTTTAACCAGTTGCAAAATTTGGCCCAAACATACTAACAAGTGAAGTTAAATAAATGCTTGTAAAAATGACATGTGTATGGAACAACTGCGCACCTAAACTCTTAAGATATTTTGAGTAGTGGGGTCTCTTCTCTCTCCAAACTCACTTATAGATCTCGATTGCTAATGATAATCGATTCACCAGTAGAAAATCAATTAGGGGGCTGGAGAGAAATGTGATGAATTCTGCTGGTAAGAAGAGAAATATCAAGCATTTGACCTCAAATAGAGATGTAAGAACGATGATTTTCAGTTACATAAGGGAAATTTGGAAAATGAATGTGTAGAGGAAGCATCATTAAATTCAAATACATCTTCTTATAATAACTGAAATGCTAATCAAATGAGAAAAAGGAAAAATAGTGAAATCGGTCAACGAAATTCAACGGAGATTCGCGAATACAAACGAGTGGCCATTTGCATGATCTTGCAAGGCCTGGTAGCCCACGCCTCGATTTTAGAATTTGTTTGAGTGAAAACTTGCAATAATGAGAGGCAAGAGTATACAGGTGCAAAAATATGGAATAAGTTTTCTTGAGATTTCCATTATGCTATATCAATTTCATGCACCCCATCCCAGATCTCATCTCGACGCGGCGCTGGTAGACAGGGTGTACCTCTGCGCGATATTCGAAACTAGAACCCGCGGCTCTGCTGCAGATCTTATATGTTCGACGCATGGAAGTGGGAACTTACTCGACGATCCCGGGAGTGTCCGGGACTTCCCCTGCAGCTGCTCGGATGCGTGTAATAATGTCATCTCCGCTGAGAACGAGGTTTTTGTAGGCAAAAGATTAGACATATCATGCCTTTACTACTTCTGGCGAGAGGTCAGACAATCACTCAACCACCATGGTCGATCCCTTTTTGGCCAAATGTTGCTTTTAACAGATTACGTATTACGCGATTGAGATGGGTCCCCATGGAACTGGAACTACTTGGAACACGAAATGAAACATACATTTTGATGCATTAAAACTTACGGGAACACTTTCATCTGGAAGTTCAAGTAGTCTGAACCAGTCAGACGATCATATAACAGTCATGAAAGACGCGCTTTTCTCTTCCCGTGTTTTAATTTTTGGAGAGCCCACTCTACACTTGGCGTTCCGTGTTCGATTGTCAATACATGACCTCGGATCCCCGCAATACCTCACTCAGTCCGTATCTACAACTATCCGGCCGAAATGAAAATACGTGTTTTCGAAAATTGGGGTGGATGATCTTACAGAATTTTCGAGCATATCAATTCTTTCAATTTCGTTACATTTTATCGTTCACTCCAACATTTATCTTTTTAATTTTTCTATGAGGTTGCATCACGCTAAACAATTTGATACCAAAAACCAACGTAATAATAGCAAATGCTGAAGTTTGATCTTTCTAGGATCTTTCTTCGTTTGACTCGAGTTTCTCTAGATCAACATAGATACTTTTCTCATTAATATTGTTTTCTACTAACTTTATTTCCTTTGAGCAAATCTTACCTATTTTCAAGTATATCCCAAAATGATGAGCTCTAAATAATTGTACTCACATTCCAGTTAACCAATATAATACTTGAATTTCCTGTAGAAACACCGAAATGTCGACATAAACTGTGATAGTTTTAATTTTCTATCCCCAGTTACTTCATATTCATTTTAATTCAATGTCAATTTTATTCTAACTCGATTTCAACTTCACTTCGCCTAATGTTTGAGATTGAGAATAGTATATCCCTCTTTCTCTTCTTTTGGAACTTGGTTTTTAGGAACACTTTTTTTCAACAGCGTCAATAAATAGTTCTCTTTAATTCTTTTTTGAGTCTTCTGTTTTGCTTTCCCATAGCCTTGTGGCAGTGTCTTTCATGTTTTTGTTCGTTATTATTTTCGTCTCATTTCGTATGCATTTCACTTTCTACTGCTTGCATTACTCACATCCACCTTTGACAACATTCGTAATCTCACATATCGTACTTAAATATTCTGTAATTTTTCCATAAAAACTCTTGTTTGCCAAAATCGCACTGGTGCAATGAATATGCCCGATCCCTTTGTCCATTAAACGTGTATGTATGGTCTTCATTATCATAAATACCATAATTCCACGTCGTGTGATCAACATCCTGGATGTTTTCTCTAGGACATATCCTTCTCCACTTTTTTATTTTTTAAGATACTTTCCGCCGTTCCCGGATAGTGTTAGAATTTCCAACTCATATTTTGTTGGTGAAAACCATTTCCTATTTTTATTTCTGACATCAACCTTTGGTATAAATCTTTACAAATATTTCCCTTTACTAGTGGTCTCCCAGTATATCCGCCAAAATTTAGTCTTTCATTATTTTTCCTTTTTACCACCGCTACAGAGCAATTTGTTATCTATTGCAACTTTTCCTATCTTCTTTAACCAATAACACAATTACTCCTTATGAGAGTGCATGTCCAAAAGGCATTGTTTCGAAAAACGGACGAGGCTGGTGACTGAATGATCATGCAGGTGAATCATGTCTGAGAATGCTTAAATCTTTGTTAAATGCTAAAAACTTTGTTAAAGCTAGTAGGGACATCGCAAACTTTCTAAGCTTCATTTCAAGGAAAGAAAATCGAGAAGAAATCGAATCAATGTTAAGTAACCACAATACTCAATGGATTTTCTGACCTCCATACAGCCCTCATAGAAATAGTCTGGCCGAGGCAACTATCAAATCCTTGAAATATCATTTGAGGCGAATTTTAGGTCAAAATGTAATATCCTTCCTAGAACTGCATACCTTGGTATCCACAATCGAAGCCTGTCTAAATTCTCGTCCATTATTCACCCGACGTACAAATGATGATAACGTGAAGGTTATAACCCCACAAAACCTGATAACACGCCATTCCTTAAAAACTTTACCCTTCACCCAAGACGACCAGAAATGTCTAAATCCAATGCAAAGGTACATGGCTCAAAACCATTTAAATTATTTGTAGAAACGTTGGTCAGATGACTACCTGTCAATACTACAAAATAGATCGAAGTGGTAAACAGCATCCAAATCCTTAACAGAAAATGACTTAGTTATTTTAAAAGACTCATGTGCCCTTTGAATTGAAAATAGGGTCGTCATTACTTTTCCAGACCAAAACAGGTTAATCCGCACAATACAGGTCAAAACTGAAATGGGAACGTACACATGTGCCGTTCAAAAGGTTTGTTACCAAAGGAGTAAAAATTACTATATATATTACCCCCCCCCATAGGACCAGTCAAATAGCCAATTCTACAATAGTCAAAGGTGCTCGAAGGCAGGCGGACTTCGAGTCAACATGATCACTTTAGATTTGAGATTATTAACTTCTGTATCATCAAAAAATCCCCTAAGGAAGGGTGATTCGACATTCAAGCTCTGAATCTTAAAATCAACAGTTTATGTATAATGTAGTACCATTGAGAAAAGCACTCAATTAAATATGAAATAAAATCGTGTAGATTACAAAACCACCGAACTCTGCGTGATGTCAAAACACATTCATCATTCAATTCTTTCTAGCCACCCAACACAAGCCGTGGGGTCTCAATAATATGTTTTTGTTTTATTTAGAAAAGGCTAAATAAACTAAATAAAGGAGTTTTAAATTACATTGCTAACTGCATCCTTGATTAAATCCAGAGATATATTATACCAGGACTAAACAAATTAATATTTCTGAAATAGGTAAAATACTCTCCGAAGACAGGAGGACTTCTGAGTCAACTATAATCATTCTTAATAATTGCCATTTTAATAAATTCTGTGTAATTAAAATTCCCTTAAAATATGGCAATTATAGAATATCAACATTCCTTAACATCGAGTCAACAGCTTATGTAGGTTAGTTACTCCAGGGAAGTAAAATTGTGTACCTTCGTTCCTGCTCGGATATCAGAAAATTTAACGCACGTCTGCTGATGAGAGAATGTCAAAATCGCTCATTGTCGACGTGTTATCAATTGCATAAATTCTTAACTATTTGTTCTGATTATCTCAACGTCTGTTCCTTCGCATCTTCACAGACTTTGAGAGGCAAAGTCGACAAATGATGAATCATCTCAGAATAGAATTGCACCTCACTCTCTATTGTCCTCAATCTACTACGATTAGAAAATTGTTTAAACCATCCACCTCCGAACCACCTATGTTATTATCAATTCTTGGTCAAAAATTCACCAACCGAGTACCTCGCCGTCGGCCCCATATTATGTTTCAAAAACCTAACATACACGCTTGAAACGATCGTGCAGTTTACGGATTAATAAACACCTGGAACGGACAGTCAACTCTTTCTTACAGGTGTCTCTTGCGCCTGCGCAGTTCTGCAAAATTGAGATTGCCGCTTAAAAGATATTATATTTAATCAGTATCTCGTGGGAATTCACGAGCTGACGATGTCTGGTCGACGCCGATAACAGCTGAATAGAGATAAGTTCCCACTTATACTAACAGGGCGCGCCAATGACCAGGTAACCTCGAACATAAGGCAAACTACTCTTAGACAAAAGACAATCGTCGTCAGAATTGTCAGCTGTCGTTCCAGGAAGGAACTGAAATATGTATTGTATCTTCATTAAACTCATTTTTGGTCATTTTTCCATACTGAAACAACTTATAACTATTCGCATTATTGAATAGTGTGAATTTATTTAGTAAATTCATTGCATTATTGATCAAACCAATACAAACTTATCTTGACAATGAAAGTATTTTTAGAGCACCCAATCAGATATTTTTTCCTCAAACAATAAACTGTGTTTTTTACGGACGCTTCCTTATTCTTGTTGGTGAATTGTTAGCAGAGGTTTGCTGTGTGCTGTAGAGATGAACGTGTTTGGAGCTCTTATGTTTTGTGTTAACACCTAGCAATTCAATGCATTATTAATCTAACCAATTATAAGTCATTTTGACCATTTAACAGTATTTTTTTGTAACAACCAATCATGTTTTTACCTCAACAATAAGCTGAATTTTTTATTGATTCCTCTTTAATCTTGCAGGTTAATTGTCAGCAGAGAGGAGCTGTGTCATTGAGAAGGGCACACATTTAAATCTGAAATAAAATTTCTTAAATTGCAAAACCACCTAACTTCGCTTAATATCAAATAACATCCTTCACTTCAATTGTATCTTTACATCCAATACAAGCTGTTAAGTGGTAGGTCTCAATAAGATTTTTTGTTAATCATGGCCTGTAATTATTATTTTAAGAAAAAGACTGAATAAATTATTTTTACATTACTCATTTTCTTATTGCATCCTTGATTCAATCCAGAAACATATTACTCTTCCCAGGACGAAACAATTTACATTTCGGATATAGTTAAAACGCTCTCCGAAGAAAGAAGGACTTCGGAGTCAAATATGATTATTCTTATTAATTGTCGTTTTAGTAAATATATGTAATTTATATTCCCTTAAAGTATAGTAATTATAGAAGATGAACATCGCTAAACTTCGAGTTAACAGTTTACTTAGGTTAGTGATCCCTATGAGAAGTAAAATCCTCTACCTTCATTTCTGCTGGAACGTCATAAAAATTAATTTTACTTCTGTTTATGCAAGTTAGCATGGCAAGAATGTCAAAGTCCGACCGAACGGGAAAAGGCTGCAATTTTTGAACCAACTATCGCTCATTCCAAGCTCCAAATCGCATAAGATTCTCTATCGGCCCATTCAATGAAATCAAGCATCTCATTTGTCGATGTATTATTATTTTTATTACCTTTAAAATTATTTTTTCTGTTATCTCAATATCTTTCTCCTTCGTGTCCTGGCATACTCCTGAGGGATGGGTCAACTCGATTGTGAATTGTATTTAATTCTCTATTGTCATCGATCTACTCGGGTCGTAGACTTACTTAATGCTTGTGACACTTGCCGTGAACTCTTAAACCACCTAGTTTATTATTGATTCTGGTCAAATTCCGCTACCTGAATGGCTCGCCACCGGCACCAGATTATGTTTCGAAAAAATATACTAGATAATTACTTAAACGATCATATGGGGAAAACACAGGTATCTCTGAAACTGGCAAGCACCTGTAGCCATCAGGTAGCGTACGGAGCATGCGCAGTACAATCAACGTGACATTGGCGCTTAAAGGATATATTGTTTATATTCTACTTCAGTACACAAGTGGCTTACGCTGCGATCAGAACGCTATGTCCGTTCATCTGTGGATAGAACGCGCCTGCTGTTTGGATGTACGAGACGCTCCCTTCATGCAAACGGGTGAAGCTAGCAATCCAGAAAATTGAACGTTTGAGAAAAGTGGTGTGTCAACACAGCGAAATGCAGGGAGACGTCGGAGCAAAGAAATAACCTCCGGCCATACGTGCGGAGTGAGCTGGCTAGTCTCCGAGGCGGGAACACGTGGCAACAATCAAATCATTTATTACTAAAAAATGAAACAAAACTAAATCCAACTCAACAGCAAAATTAAACGTTCTTCCATCCTAGATTTCTTGTTGCCACAGGCAGCCCAGTGGCAGCGAAGTTGGAGAACGTGGAAACCTCTTGACACGCGGGAAAAGTGCCCTATCCGGCGCGAACTCGCCGGCGCGGTGCTGCTAGGCGAGCCGCGCTCTCTTTGAGCCGGAAACACGAATCCGCTCATGGGAATTATGGGTATTTTGCGCGGGGTTGAGGGTCCGTTCGCCTGTGATTTGGCTCTGTAGTTACCGTGGGCTCTGCTTACAGTATCCTGGTATTCACTCTTAAGTAACTTGTCAGTTACGCCTCCCGCACTTTTGACATAATCATGTACGATCTAGCAATATATTCTAATGTTTAACGCAACAAAATAGAGTTTAATTTATGTAATTTACGCTAAATATGAATATAATAGACTTAAAGTTTTATGGCAACTGGTGTGTTCGTTAAGCATCGTTGGGAACCACGGATAGCCTACGGTCAGTATAAGGAAAATGTGTGTTCGTATTTACATATTCTTACGTATTTACACATATATATACATATTTACAATATACACAATAATCTGAGTATTATACATATTCACATCATTACATATTTACAAAACACTTTTTTCTTTTCATCATTTCACTTTTTCATTTCTTACAATCATCTTTTTCATTTCATCATCCACCAGAATTAACGGACCTGTAACAGAATTAAGAAAGACCGGCAGAATCATTCTCTTCCACTATTTCTAACTCAGAAATTCTTTTCTCTCTCTTTCCTCTAATTATATTGAAGAAATTTCAAAGGAGTTGCACTACCGGTGATCGATTATCCCTCATGACTTCGATACCTAATATTTCATCTCGCTCCCAAAGTTTCCCTCCCGTCGCCAAATTTTCCTAGATCGTTCAGTTGCAACGTACTGTAACAAAATATATATCCAGTCTTCATAATCTTCGCAGAGTGGACAAATATAATTCAATAGTATTCTTGATTTTCTTAGTTTCCAACCCCAAAGTCTGAACCATGCGTAACCCGCTCTCGCGACTTTGTTTAGCCAGTCAATGTAATGGCTTCCTCCTTCACTGACCTGCAACTACTACCTGAACTATTGGTGAACGTTTTCCTAATCTACTTATTACAGTTATGCCTTTCGTAATTTTGCAATGCCAATTTTATATCATTCAAATCTGCTCTGTAATTGTCCATGTATAATTCATTGTTCCACAGGTTACTGAGATTTAGATTTAATAAAAGTGTTTTTATCTTTTCCCTCCAACCTCTTTTTGTACTTTCTTCGAAGCAATGTTTCACGATTTCATTCCTAGTATCATTCTTGATTTCTAAACAATATTTAAGTGCTCTTAATTTCAAAATTACTTCTAGTGAATATTCTCCAAACTCCAATCTTATTCCGCATTTTGCAATGCTTCTCGGAAGGCTGAGAACCTCTTTTAAATAGCCATACTGTAGTGGATAAAAAATGGAGTTGTTAGTGCATATGCAATCACCGGTATAACTAATGAACTGAACACCATGTCTGTGAGTCTAGGTGATATTTCGGGTACTTTAATGGCAGAACTCCGTATTTCGTTCAAAGCAAATATTTCCTTACTCTTTGCTCTTTTCTTATTTCTATACCAGTTCAAGTTCACAGATTTATTAACTCCTAGGTAAGTGTATTCTTTCACAATATCAATTGTATTTTGCTTAAATGTCTATCTTTCATATCTACTAAAATCCCAACGATTTTTCAAAACCATAATTTTCGTCTTGTCTGTATTTATTTTTAATTTTCTATTATAACAAAATTCTTCTAAACTTTTTAGT
>NNCF01128063.1:80944-130048 GCA_002313205.1 Laupala kohalensis
CCATACTTGATCTCGCCACTGGTTAAAAATGCTGAAGGCACATCATGGTTAAATTTACACAAAATTAAGTGGTTGATCATTTATCATTTAGATTAGACCCTTTTGAACAAAGTTAATGTTTTGTTTAGCATCTTTAACTGGGCCAAGGTAATCTTAGATTCAAAGCACACGCATTTCTTCTTCGCTGTGCGGGTTAAACGGCTGGATGCATTCCAACATTTAGGTTACCTTTTTCGAAGATTTAGCAGACCAGCTGTGGTGGTGTCGAACAGTTCAATGGCCCCTTGCGACACTTAGAGCCAACCGCCTCGCGTTCCACCCAGCTCGTTCAAACGTCGCCATTCATTTAGTGAAGGTCTCGAAAATCCTTCCTGTCACGATCCGCATCTCCGGAACTCGACCCCCTCAGTTCTGATGAGTTGTTTCCAGGAACGCACCTCCTCCGATCAGCTTGGACCCATAGTTTCCTACTTATTGTTCAGAATATTGAAGTGTTGAGCGATCATTTACAAATCAGAAACGGTGCTCCATAAACAAATTTTCTGATTTTCCGAATTAAGGATCGAATGTTTATAAATCTCGGATGAAACTCCGCGCATTACTCAACGTACATGATGGTAAATATCTGAATCACTAGTAGCATCGTACGAAATTAAGCGCGTAATAAGTCGCGGGCAGTGAATAATCGCATCTCTAAATCACTCGCGAATCTTCACTTCCTGAAAATCAATTCTCATTAAAATCGACTTTCATCTGAACACTCTGAACAATCTGAAAAATCTCATCTGAATCTGAACTGCGTCTGAGAGGCGTCTCATCTTTATCAATTCGTTCCCCCCCCCCAAAAAAAAAGCATATGACTTTCTAACAACTCATAGTCTCTACTAGAAAGAAAGTTCAATATACAACGAGTTGTTCTCGCAACTACTTTCCCAATAGAATCACATACTATCGTATTGCGAAGTTAATATCTCGCGTTCTCCTAACACACTGAGAACAAGAACTTATCAACCGGCGTTCTTCTAGAAAAGTCCCTATATCCACTTGTTTCTCTCGTGAGGTAAGCTTTTTAAAGAGTATAAGGGGGGTAGGGTTCACTTTACTTAGCCATACACTTTGACCACCAGGGCGGAATAAATTTCCATTGTCTAGCGACGTCACTCGCGCGTATTTTGAAGCCAAATATGAGATCTCTCTCTCTCTCTGTATATATTCCACAGGAGGTTAAAATTAATCCTTACGTGAACCTGCAATACAAAAGAAGTTTACAAAAAAAACAAAAAAAACTTAGGACTAAATAGGTTAAAATACATAGAGAATCCACAAGAAGTAAAGTAAAACAAATCATGAAATAAAAAATGTAATTGTACTGAATCATATCAAATTAATAGTCGTAATAACAAAATTCGAAGTTAGTAAAACAATACAAACTGTCATACTTCAAAATATGAATGTCAGTAACATTAAGAAAATCAGACATTCAATAAAATTGGAATATAAATTGAAATTAGATAAATACTCAGGACAAATGTAGAGAAATCAAAATGAAATGTGATGTATGTTAACAGTAAATTCAAAAATCCAAATCTCATAACAATGCAGAAGATGAAACACCCACAAAAATACATATCATAATGTATGAAGTAAGATTCTGAATAAAATAAACTAACAGTTAGATTGCAAAATCTGTTAAATACATTACATACATTCTTACTAAGAAAGATGTACACCTGCAAAATCTGGGGTTAAATTAAAAGAAAACAAATCTACAACAGTAAAAGCCTTATTAAAATATTACGACGACTAATCAAAGAGATATGATTTCAGTGTGGTTTATTACAGCGCAATATGGCATTTAAGATTTTAATAGGCAGAAATTTGAGTGATATTAGGAGATTTTAGTGTATTTGGTAATTTATTGAACTCAGAAATTGCATTATGTATGGAATTTTTTATTCCAACTTCTAAATTTACTGGGCGAGGTCTTACAGTTTTAAACCTAGTAGATTTTTGGGATTCTAAGTAATGTAATATAATTTCGTTGTAGTGTAACCGGATACAGTTAGATTTATATATTTGTATAAGGTTTTCTTCTTAATATATTTACATTTTTACCACTAATAATTTTTAAAATTCGGTCCCTCAATATTTTAAAGGGTCTGATATTTCTTTCGTACGCTGCACCCCATGCTACAATTCCATAAGTGGCTAAACCATTAAAGAACCCATAGAATAAAATCATCAGTGAATCCAAATCTAAGATACATTTTAATTTAGCAAATACATATATTAAGTAGTCTCTTAACAAAACTATTGATGTGAATATCCCATCTCATATGACAGTCAATGAGAACTTGATACTTCACATAAGGTACTCGAATTAAGTAACAGTTATTTAATATTATATCAAAATCATGTGGAGTGCTTTCAGTGTGGTTACAAAAAGTCATGTAGACTGTTTTACCTATATTTACGGTTAGTTTGTTTAAAAAAGCCGGTTATAGACCATATTAAGGTAAATATTGGTAACAAATGCAATTTCGTCCCAAGTATCCTCTGAAACTAGTATTATAGTATCATCTGCATATGATGCAATGCGACTGTACACAAACATAAAACACCAACACACGCCTTGGCTCTACAGCCAACCACCTCTACTAACAATTAACCAGCAAGATTAAAGAAGAATCAATAAAAAATACAGCTTACTGTTGATGTTTTTTTTTTGGATGGGGCTTTAGGGCTCGTACTGTTGATGTAAAAATATGATTGGATTCTAAGTAAGATTCACGATATTCAATAATGCAGTAGTTATTCGTTGTTTTAGAATGGGAAAATGACTAAAAATGAAAAATTATAAAGATAAAATACTTATTTCACTTTTTCTCCCGTTCTCAGTTCCTCGCAATGTGTGTCCAGACACCAGCTGATACAACTCTTTCATTTGTCTCCGTAGTCAGGGTGTGTGACTTGAGTGATGCACAAGTAGCTCTCTCTATCAGAGAAACTGGGAACTTAATCTTTTCAACTGTGTGACGGGAGCTACCCCTTGACTCGGCCAGCCCCGGCTCAGATCCGAGGGGGACTAATCAGAATATAATATCTTTTAGGCGCGAATCTCATTTGGAAGCTACTACGCAGGTGCGAGGAGGCACCTGTAAACAAGAGGTGACTGTTCGTTGCATACGTGCTTTGTTCTCGCTACCTGCTCATTCGAAAACGTTATCTTGTTTGTTTTTCGAAACAGCGACCATATGGAGCTACATTAAAAATGCTGTTAATATAGATTAAGAGTAATAAGGGAACAAGAATTGAAACCTGTAGCACACCCGTTGCAACCCTTTTTGTATCGCTTTTGATATTATCAATTTTTACAGCTTTCGTTCTACCATTTAAGTAATCTTAATAAATATAATGCTGCACCACGGATACCGCAATTCTCCAGTTTAGTTATTAGTAAGTTGTGGTCAACCGTGTCAAAACCCTTTGCTAAATCCAAGAAAACAGCAATTACTGGTTCACTTATATTAAATTCTGTATATAAAATTTGTAACGCATGCAAGGACTGAGGCGGTATCTCTACCCTCTGCAAAGCCAAATTGCGTATCAGAAAGATAATTTGAACTGTCTAAGAATTTAGAGATTCTTGAAAATAAAATTTTAAAAATCTTTGATAAAACTGGTAAAAGTGAAGTTGGCCTTTAGTTTGACACATCAGACTTATCACCTGCTTTATAAATTGGTACAATAACTGTACTCTTAAAAACCTTGGGAAATATACCTATTACCATGCGTAAATAAAAAATGTGAGCCAGGGGCTTACTTATAAAAACGGAAATCTTTTTCAATATAGCAGAGCCGATACTATCATCACTGCTAGCTTTATCCTTCAGTGATTTAATTGTATTAATAACTTCCATTTCATCCGTTGGATACAGAAAAAAAATACATTAGACTGTGTCATGGGAGAAGAAAATACTGAGTTAGTTTGTAACATTACATTAGCTACACTGGAGCCGACAGTGCTGAAAAAATTGTTAAATTGATTTGCAATATCGATTTTTTAACATATTCTTTTCAATCAACAACAACAGTATCATTTTTTCTACATATGTCAAATTTTTACCCAATTTCTTATTCACAAAAAAACACAATTTTTTGTCATCATTATCAAGATGTTTAATCCTACCTATTTCAAAATTTCTCTTTGCTTGTCTTAATTTATTGTGATGTTTGTTAGAAAATTTGACGTCCTTGTTTTTTAATACAATGTTATGAGGTTCGCTTTTCCATCTTCTATAAAGTATCTGTTTTTCTCTGGTAAGATTGATCAGTTCTTTGTTGATCCAAACATTCCTAGGATTATTGTTTTCGGAAGATCCGTATTCGATTCGCACTTTGGATAATATATTGCTTATTAGATTCATAAAACTGTCTAATAAGTGATTTATGTCGTCGTTAAGGAAATTAGTCCAATTCTCACAATGACATGAATTAACAAGTTTTCGGTAATTAACATATGAATTGCTTTGTCTAATTATTTTTTCACGAACTATTTCGGCTTTTACGTTAACAAAAAGCGGTTCATGGTCTGTTATTCTATAAACAAGCTAATGTGCTGCTGTTTGCAAACTGTTAGACTTACAGAGTATATTATCAATGCAAGAACTTTTGCCAGTATTGTTAATTCTGGTAACTGACGAGAATTTCGGTAAATATTGAAATTCCAGAAAGATGTTATAAAATTTTTCGGAATCTTCATCATCCATATTCAAAAAATCAATATTGAAATCTCTTACAATGAAATTATTTTTTGTTTTGGAGTTTTCTTGAACGAGGAGTCTATTACAATCAATAAATTCTTTCCTCTTTAGTTCTTGACTTTGATTAAACTATCAATGAGAAGTCTTAGAAATTAAAATTTTTATTCAGACTTCTGATATTCAGTAGCTTCATTATAAATTCTCCCTCATTGTACAACGTTAAATTAAGATTTTCCACATTATTGTGAATTAATTCCGTCAAGTGGAACAAATCGTTATAATAAGGTTCGGGGCAAAACATATTATTATCATCCCTATTAGCAGTATCAAGATTAGGCATTTCGGATAAATAGAAAGAAGAAGAACTTAAAAACAATATCTATTGCTCTAGTTTGTTCTTTTAATTTCAATTTCGAGGACCCTAACATATATAGGGCATTTTTGTCATTCACGTTATGGTTATGTAGTTTTACACATTTTCTAATACAATTTATGCAGCCTTTTTACTTTTTCTATTTACTATTTACTATTTGCTATTTACTTTTTCTTCCGATCTGCATTGACGGGAATCATGAGCCCCATTACATTTATAACATGTGACTACACCTTACCTACAATTATCTGCTGAATGTCCAAATTTCTGGCATGCAAAGCAACGTGCATAACTTACGCGGTTTTCAATCTTAACGGATTGCCAACCAACAAACACACGTCCTATGTTAACAGCTGCTCTCCAGCAGGAAGGTGGCAACTCCAAAATCTAAGAAAAATTTTTTTGGTCGGCTCTGCACCAGTTTTGTACCTTACTCTGAAATCTTGGACATCAACTGATAGGAAGTTAGTGTTTATCAGGTCTTCCAGGAAGGTTTGCTCGTCAATTTGTTTGGGTATGTCGTGAATTATAATTTTTGGTGACTTTTCTACCACATGTAATTCAGGAATGTTCATTATTGTGTCTTCTAGTAGCTTTCTGACCTCGTTCGTTGCCACATGGAAGATTGCTGTTTTGTTGGCAGTTTCCTTGAACCATTTCTCCTTAATTTCCTCTTTAGGGGAAATTTGTTCTTTGATGACTTTGTTTGTTGCTTCCAATCCTTTGGTCTGAAGCGATAATGTTCGCTTCACAATCTCGGTCAATATTTTGCTGCAAGTTGCCACTTTCAGCTCTTTTGCTAGTGCTTGCAGCCTTAGCATAGGTTGTTGTCGGGATTGTTAGTTTTATATTGGAATCAATAACCGAACTACTTATTTTTTCCACCAATTGCTCAATAGTGCTTTCAGGTATTATATATGCCTGTTTTCGTAATGAGGTAATTTAAAGTACTTTTATTGATAATTCATTATTGATATTCTCTAATATACATGCAGTTATTTTTTTCTGATTTAGGTGATTATATTTAAAGATCTCATAAATAGAATCTGCTGCATTTTGTGCATCTTTTTTAGCTAGTTCTTTGGGTGTTTGTATTTTCTTCATTTGTCTTGTCACTCGAGTGTTAGTCTCTTGCGTTTCTTCATTACGTGGAGTTATTCCGCTGTCAGCTGCGGCGCCGATCTTGGAAATCATCGCTTCCCAACGTCAGCACACTCATTATTAAATAGACATTTCTTATGCTGTGAAACAATGAAATCTTATTACATTATTGAATATTGTGTATCTTACACAGCAATTCCAATGCATTCTTGATCTAACCAATGAAAGGACATTCTTACAATAAAGCATTTTTTAACATCAAATTATAGTTTTTGCCTCAACAATAAGCTGAATATTTTATTATTGATTCTTCTTTAATCTTGCAGGTTGATTGTTAACAGAGAGAGGAGCGAGGTGTGACTGTGTGGGTCCAAGGAGAGATGGCCGGTGTGTTCATTTTTGTGTACACTTCCCTTCTGCTCCCCTCTGCCACTTCCTTTTCAGATCGGGACCTTAAGAGTTGCGGCACCGACAGAAGCAGGTGGGGATTGACTTCGGAGCTTGAACTGCGATACCACTACTGCTGTCACAGAACTCAGCGAATCTGCCAGAAGAGAAATACTGCTCAATTGAATTATGGAACATCACTACGCCTGTTTCTCTATACTCCACGCGGCTACGAACGCGGAAATTCTCTTGGATTTGAAACGGTACTGTGATAGGGTATTTGATGTCGAGCACACGTATCACTGGCAATTATTTGTGTTTATTACAACAGTAATAAATTTATATTTGTTGTAAGGAACAGATAATTGTTGATTTGTTACCTCCCACACATAAGGAGGAAAGAGATACTCTGTTTGCTCTTTCCCCCTTTCAGCATAAGAGCTTCTTGCTCAGTTCTATTATCTTTTTCAATACTTTGAAATTTTCTCTTATAAGAACAAAGTTGTGTTGTGAGATCATCAGTTGGTCGTATTTCTTCACTTAAGAGCAACCAACTTGACTTGAATGAACGGTATTAGAATATCTAAAGTTTTACAGTTCAACTGTATATCAGGTAACTTCTTTTTTCTTCTGAAGATCTGAATTTAACTCATTCCGAAATTCTTTAATTCTCATCCCACTTGAATTGGAAAACCTGCATGCATATACTATACAGCTGTTTCTTTGATGAAGCTTCAAAACGCTTATGTAACTAACCACACTTCTCTAGCGTTCTGAAATATTATCATTTGAGGAGTATCTTCAGTCACAGAATTCGTTAACGTCATCATTGCACTAGTATTCGCCTTTTGAATATGCCGAGAGTCTTCACTATGCTTCTGTCATTCAGCATTTGAAGCTTCCTCACACTAGTTTTCCTGTTTAATTGTAGTCCCATCTACGACTTCTAAAACTCTAGGACAATAATTCAGAAAAAAATCTATATCTTCAGATTAGCTAGTCAATTTCGCCCGTTAAAAACTTTATTTGAACCTTTGTCAATTCTATGCTTAGTTTTCAGCGATTTCAGTTACAAACACAACGTGTACAGAGCACGTAATCAGAATTCAGAGAAACACTTGCGCAATTAGGCTTACAAATCCGTGATTTAATTCGCACTTAACCCTTTTCGTAGCTTATTAGTATGTTGGGATCCCATAACTCGATGTTAATCATTAACAAAGTGAAAAATACAACAGATTAATTACTAAGAGTTTTAATTAAAAACAGGTTACAAAATAATATAAACATGTTTGTGCGGGATAAATCGCGTCTCAGTAGACAGAACTACCATCGTTTTGGCCATTTTTCTGTGGCTTTCTTCAGGGCT
Organism: Laupala kohalensis; assembly: GCA_002313205.1. Classification (NCBI taxonomy): domain Eukaryota; kingdom Metazoa; phylum Arthropoda; class Insecta; order Orthoptera; family Trigonidiidae; genus Laupala; species Laupala kohalensis. The sequence goes on from NNCF01128063.1 coordinate 88,938, forward strand.
ATGTCAGAGTCGTACATATCTTAGTCGATGTCGTACTCTGCATGCACGACTCTTATATTGCCCTGAAAAAGATCACACCAAGATGGCAAAAACATACCGGACAAACAAGTTTATATTGACTCCGGTCGCGGAATCTTGTTTAAAAGTTACATGAACTCCCTCTCCCCCGTTCTGTCTGCTACAACACAAACATTGCACCCCTAACGTGGCGTCACCCCATATTACTTACCAGGATTTTTCTATCAAAGGTCCATCAAACAAAAAATGTTTGAGTCACTACCTGCCAGCTCACATACGGTGAAAGAGAAAAAAATCTGTTCCACGGAATTTGACGGTTTATCCGAGTACCGGTTGATTCGAGGCCGGTTAAGCGGGGTTCTACTATACACACTTAATACAGAACTGTTTTTAGTACAGAATTGAAATTGATTACAGACATTTCTAAGAAGAAATTAAAGACAATATGAACGTATTACTCAATGAAACAAACACATACACAGTATACACACAGCACCCATATATAATGAACAGAATACATACGAACATACATAATACATATTGTATTTACATACCACAAACCACACACGGCTTTATCCATTAACAATAATACCATGTAACCTGGCAATTTATGTATTAGTCTGCTTAATTAGTATAATTTAACAAGGTCCACTGCCGTAAGATAATATTTCTCAAATGACATATTCTAATTAACTGAATTTGCAACCTTTTATAGTCCAAATCACAAAGTCACCTCTAAACACATTCAGTACAATATTCAAGCCTGAATTTGGGCATAATATTGACCAACCTATAAATAACCTATTTGGTCTCAAATCTTTGCCTGGTCTGAATCACTAGTGCGTACTGAAAAGAGACACTTACTCAAACTTAACTTTCAAAAACACCACTTTACTAATTGGTGAGGTCGTGTGGTGTCGCACCAAAATATGTCTTTTCATTCGAAATCTCCTCCGGGCCGGATTGTTCAACTTTTGATTGTACCGCTGACGAATAGTCCCTTGATGGTTGCAAAACGTTATCACTTTATAATTTTTATATATGGTGGTTTGAACAGCACATTGGGATTTAAAAACCAATATTTAGCTTAACCCTATTAACTTCCAGGCATTTCACACAATTTATTCAACATAGAATTCTTTCATTTTCTTAATATCCTTTTGCTACTCGCAAAGAACACCATCCCAACATACCATTCATACTCAAATCCCTGGATATTGTTTGACCTCAAGTTCTTCAAAAGTATTATTTGGAAAAGTGCGTTAAAACAAATTCGTTTAAAAGCAGTTTTAGCAGTAGCTGGCTAAACCTGAATTGAAAATGCATTAATACATATATAAATTTTTTGTATTCATAATTTTGCTTTAATATTTGTTGAGTTTTTGCTTTTTAAACTGGAATTTACATCTAAAGTTTTTGACGATTTGTAATAAGTGTTGAGTATAATTTCTTTACAAATTTTTTTTATCATAATTATTATCATAATAAGTGTTCAGAAGGCTGGAACAGTTATAACTTACATGAAAACCTCGAAAAACATCTTAGAAAAGTAGTGTGTGAAGAAAAGCCGACCGAAATAGCAAAATGACCGCACCATAAGTAACTTTATTATATTTACCTTGGTGAGAGCAGTAGGAGAATGCTGCACCGCAACAATAACATAGATAACCATGAATTTGCTCTACCTTACCTCTGAAAAGGCGACGCCATATTGTGTACAAATAAGTAATTATCTCATAATTGTCAATTTTGGACTTTCACCACACCTATGTAGATGTAGTAAACACTGCGAAAGGTTTGTAATGTATTTTGGTAGATAAATATTAGCAGGGTAATTTTCAATAGATAATGAAAATGGCATTAAATTAACATGATCGAACATATTTCCACTGCAGTGATAATTAAATCCACCTAGGCTTAAACGTTTTAAACAATACCTAGGCCATAGGAGGGTAATACTTTATTTACTTCTTAAGCTCGAAATTTGAGTTATTATACACTGCGAGGTGAAATTAGCGGCGCATTTTCTTCATATAAACAAATTTAAGTGATTAACATTACAATTACAACTTGTAAATTATTTACCTCGCATTATTTCAAAAGCTAGAGTGTAATTTCTTGGTTTACGATTGTATCCCCCCTCAAGAAGCCACTTTTTTCGACCTATTTCAGTGCTAACGCAATTTAACAGAATATGGACCCAATCTTCTTGTTCTATGCATAAAGGGCATTGCGAATCTCGATCCCCCCTCAATTTCCTTAATTTCCATCCCCCAAGTCGAAACCAAGCGTAACCTGCTCTTGCTACCTTGTTTTATTTGTTTATGTACGGTTTTCGCCCCCAGTCTCCTGCCACCTCTTTTCCTGTCCCTCAGCCGTTATGTTTTTTTTGTGTATGTCTTCAAGTCTCTCAATAATTAATTCATAATCAGATCTCGCCGGAGCTGTCTGCCACAAGTGTCATAGACCGGCAGTTTCGATGATAGTTCTAATTTTTTTGACCCTACCCATCGTTACACGTTAACTCGCAGCAATCGTATATATTGTTGTTCCTTTCCCCATTTCTTTTTGAAATCCAATATTTAATGACCCTCATCTTAATTTTAACTTCTAACGGTAAAACTCCGAATTCCCAAAGAGTACCACAGTTAGCTGTACTCGGAGGTACGCCAAGAGTATTTTTCAAGAATTTGTTTTGAAGCGAATTAAGTGATGCGCAATCCCCAACACCCCATATTTCAGCTTCATACGGTACTTCAGGTACGAATAGTGACGTGTACATCATTACTATAATCCTAGGATCGATGTCAGGGATGGTACCATTACTTCTTTGGATTTCATTTAAAACATACATGCCTTTTTGTTTTGATTTCTGTATATGTCTTGACCAGGTTACGTTCATGCTTATTTATAGATAAGTGTAATCTTTCACTTTCTCGAGAGGTTGACGTTTGTGATTCCAAATTTCATTTTTATTAAACATCCATCCGTTTTTTAATACCATGACTTTAGTTTTATGTATGTTTATATGTAGAGACATTTTATCACAGAACAGCTCCAACGTATCTAGACCTATCTGAAGTCCCGACGGTGTTGTGGAGAATAGAACAAGATCGTCCGCAAATAGCAACCCTGGTATCTGTTTCTGTTCAGGAGGAGCACCTATTGTTGGGGCATCTGTGGATGCCTCACATAATTTTTCTATTATATCGTTAATAAATAATATAAATAACAACGGGGAGAGAACACATCCCAGCTTCACTCCCTGAGTTACTTGAAAAGTTGGAGTTAGTGTAGTATTATTTCTTTTAACGCATGCATTGTCAGAGCAATATAAAGCTTGCAAAGTACGTAGGAATTTTTTTGACACTCCCTTGTCCGCTAATACACACCAGAGGATGTCTCTTTTCACAGTGTCGAAATCTTTCTAAAAATCTACGAAAACGCTGTACAGCTTTCCGCGTTTCTTTCGAGTTTCTCTCTCGGCTAACGTGTTTAAAATAAATAGATTATCTATTGTGCTGTTGTTGCTTCTAAAACCAGCCTGTAATGTCGAGAGTTTATTTTCTTTCTCAGCCCAGAGTTGTAATCTCCAGTACGGAATTTTGCAATAAATTTTTCCAATAACATTAAGTAGTGATATTCCCCTATAACTATTTGAATCGTTTATATTTCCTTTATTTTTATATATAGGTTGTATTACAGCCGTAGTCCATGAGTCTGAAAAAACACCTTCATTGTTGATATAATTTAAAAACTCGATTAAAAATGGCACAATATCATTGATTATTTCCTTAATAAATTCGGAAGGAACATCATCTACTCCAGGCGCTTTATTGTTTTTTAAATCGCGAATGGCAGAAGATATTCCGTGTGATGTAATACATGCATCAAGTTCAAACACTTCATCGGTTGTAAATAATATTCCTATTTCGTTACTACTTCGGAATGTGTTATCATTTCCTGCTAGAAGATTTTTAAAGTGCATTTCCCATCCCATTGCATCTGTGTTATTTGATATAGTTTTATTTCGTCTTAATTTACGAATTGTACCCCATAGGTCGCGGCTACATTTTTTAATAATATTTCTCTGAGACGTTCAGCTTCCATTTGTTGCCAGGCTCGTTTACTTTTCTTAACTATGTGTTTATAATCCCCGCGGAGTTTAAGATAAGATTTACGCAATTCTATCCCACCTAGCCACTGATGCATTTTCAGTGCAGATTTTGCGGTTGCTTTTGTATACCTGCAGGCATCATGATACCACATGTTTTTCTGAATTTTTGTTCCCCTTAATTATTTTCATACTCGATTCTGATTTTTGTAAACAATGTGTTATGGAGTCCGCTGCATTGCTGTAATTTTGAACCGTGAGTTTAATTTGGAAATCGTTACGTATCAGTCCTAGATTCCTTGAGAAATTCGCCTTATAGACCGACTTCTTGTCGTCATTCCATTTGTACTTCACTAATTTTGATCCTATGTTTGCGGGTGTTACTGAAGTGTTTTGATGTGAAAAATAGATTTTAACACATACGGCCATATGGTGTGAGTCTATTCTGGGTTCAATCCGAAAGTCGTCTATATGTTGTAATAAATTTTTCGTGACTAACGCGTAATCTATCACACTTTCCCAGTTTTCGTTAATAAATGTTATATTACCGTCTAAACCTGAGCCGTACGTACCATTTAGTATAGTTAGGTTATGTGTACTGCAGAAATTTAATAGGTCTCGCCCTTCCGGAATTAAGTTTTTATCCTTACTACTTCTCACGTTTACAAGCGCGGAATCATCGTCAAACGGTGATGAGACATTATTTTGTCCCATTCGGGCGTTAAAATCTCCCATTATTATTATACTCGCGTTGGGGTATTTATTTTCAAAACTATTTATCAACTGGCTCATTTTTGTATAAATGTTTTCGTTGTGGTACTTTGACTTATTTCCGTGTCTGTAAACAATTACTATTAGTAACTCAGTGTCGATAATTATAACTTTAATGCATAAGGTATTATCAGTTTCTGTTTTCATTTCGTCACACCGATTTGAGTGTTCATTTTTGTACATAACCGCGACTTCACCAGGGTGACGTCCGCGCGTACCCCTTCTCTTAAGACATTTTGCTACGGTTGTGAATCCGTGTACATTATTTTCATCTCCCTGCTTTGACCAAGTCTCTACCAAGGTCTCAACCAAGTCCAAAAAGTTAAATATCTCAAGGAAACCTAGAAAAAAAGTGGCTTCTTGAGTGGGGATACAATCGTAAACCAAGAAATTACACTCTTGCTTTTAAAATAATGCGAGATAATAGAATGTCCGTAACTTTACTCCTTGGCAGGTTTCTGAGTATGGTTCGAAACAAGAGGGAGGTGGAACTGATTAAGGAGATTGACCAGAATGAATACACTTAATTTAAATCTGTTGAAATTATTATTGTTATTATTATTATTAGTATTATAAGTGATAGTAGTAGTAATATTAGTATTCTATTTTAGTCTGTTTTCATTGATTTAAAAATGTGTACATGTGCGTATATGGGTCCATGTACATGTACGTATATATAGGTAAATATGTAAACAATATTTATTTGGGTATGTTGGTATGTATGCATTTGTTATTTGCTCTGCTGATAAGTATGTATTCTTTCTATGAGTATATTTGATTCTGCCGCCGAATTTTTGTGTTCTGTTACAGGTTTCCAGTTACCAACCAGATTCTTTTTATGCTTAGCACGCTTGCCCTAACCGTTGGTTTTCTGTGGTTCCCAACGGTGTTCATTGAACGAAACAGTCACTTAAGTAATATAACAATAGCTGAGATTAATAATTAAAATTATATTTAAAAAATAGCCATGACAGTAATTTTTTTTCTTATTATTATAACTAATTAACAGTTATTAATTTCTTTTTCCGCTACTGATATCATTTACCTTCCAAATAATCGAAATATTTTAATACCTCTAATTTTAGTTACTGTTTCAGTTCATTGAGAGTGAATACTGGGGTATAGTATGCACAGCCCACGGTACATTTAAGGTCTCTGTAAGGCGCACGGGTATTGAGCCCCGCCATATATCTGTATATTTTTGTTGTTGTTAAAATGTAGCCCTTTTGAATTGAATTGAAATTATTTACTGTTTAACTTGGAAATAAATTTGAAATAATGGTTATAATGAAATAACCATTAATAATATTATTTTTTCTTCTTCTGGCCCTAGAACCCTTGGTGGATCTTAGCGTATTCCATCATGTCTCTCCACTTCTTTCTATCCTTTGCAACATTCTTCCAGTTTCTTACTCATATTGCTTTGATATCCCGGAGCACTTCATCATCCAACCTACTTTTTTGTGTTCCTCTATTACGTTCCCATTGTGTTATCGTTTTTGTCGTTCTCTGTACGTCAAAACTCTCAAAATGACCAATTCATGCTAATCTTATAGATTTTATTTTCACTGACCATGTTTTTATGTTCAATCAGACTCTATTTCATCATTAGATTAATTTTTGCTCCATTTGTTTCTTTAACATGCATCTTTCAGTCCCGTATTCTACCACTTTCGTAATAATGGATTTTTATATTTGAACTTTGTTGTCTCTGGAAATTAATTTACTATAAAATATGTTTTTATAGATAAAAATTATTTATTTCCGACCGCTTTAATTTCTTCTTCATTATTTGTATTTAGTAATGTTCCCGGGTATTTAAAAGTTTTAACATGTTCTAGTGATTTTTTTCTATTTTAAATTTTTCATTTATTAGTTGCCTCGACATCTCATATTTTTTGTTTTTATTGTATTTATAATTAGAGCGGTTTTGTGCTTCTTCTCTGTGTTTACAGTATATATTCTCCTTGTGGAGTAGAAAATGTTGTTGTTGGTATCAAAACATCATGCGTAAGGACATATTTACTGTAACCCTCCTGATATACTTCTTGGGTCAAGTTATTTTATGATAGTGTCTTTAACTTATCTAAATAATAATGCTCACAGCGGATCACCATGTCTTCCACCCGAGTTTATTTGCAGTCTTTCAGGCAGAGAATTGTTGATTTTAATTTGTAGCTGAGAAATTTTGACTGGTTTGTTTGGCTAAACGTATTTTGCTTATTAGAAATTGCGTATTCTTTGACACTTGCGTATATTTGTTTGTACAGTACCGAAAACTTGTTTGATGTCTATTAATGTATTATGAATATCTATGTTAAATTCGTGACATTTTTATATATTTCTATAACATTATGTATGATATCAACAGTAGAGCAATCTTGTCTAAAATATTTTGAATAACTCCTAATATTCTTTCTATTATAAGTATAAACCAATTGTAAAGGAATGTAGATTATATTTTATACGACACATTTAATAAATTTATCCCCCTACAGTTTTCGCATATCCTTCGATCCCTTCCAGCCATTCCTTCGGGATTTGTCCCTCATGCTAAATCGTTAGTTCAAGTTTGCAGATACAATTTTTCAAATCCATTCCTCCTTTCTTAATTAATTTGGCTATGATGCCAGATCTAGGCGATTTATTATTTTTGAGCTTTGATGTCAGAGGATATATTTCAATTCTTGTGGGAGGTACAATTCCACTATGATATACCTCATCTATGGTTATATTACTTGCTCCTGCTAAAACCTCCTTGTTAAGCAATTGTAAAAAAAGGAGCGCAATTCTTTAGATTTTTTTTTTGGGCTTTAGGGCTCGTCAACATCAAAGGTCATTAGAGCCCTTCAATTCTTTAGAATTTCGTCTTTTTTTGTAAGGATGTTTCCTTCTTGATCTTTTACATGCCAAAGTATGTTTATTGGGAGCTTTGACAAAATGTTTTGTCTCTCGGTAGAATTTGGAGAATTCATTATTTCTTCGTGCGATTTCTATCTCCTTAATTCATTGTTCTAACCATTGTCAAATATATCTCTACCAATAGAGTTTCTCGTCTCAGAAGAAATTTGGTGCATAATTTGGAGGAGATAGAAACTTAAATATTGTTCATAGGACCGGTTAGATCGGTTTTACACGGTCATATTTCTACGATAAAAGATTTGACGGTGTAATCCACAATCTTTGATCGTATGTTTGATCATAGATATGACCGTGTAATACCGGCCGTAGGAAGCGATGCTGCCAGAAGGATTAAATGTGACAACAGTGCAGTGGTGCCGTACCCGGCGAGCTTCCACATGGTTTGTTTGTGGACGTGGGATTGTTGTTCCGAGCTGTCCGTAACCGTGTATGTGTTTCTTTAACTTCTTTTCTCTTGTCTAGTGGGGTTCGGAGATGGAGAATTGTGTGGAACATGGGGAATCTGTTTCATATAGCACGGAATTACTAGGGTGCCGAGACGGGTGATGAATGATGATGAGTGAATGATAGCGGACGAAAACTGTGCTAATAGAGGTCGTAAAAGAAGTGATTATATGTACCTGTGGTCCGCGAAGGAAACGTCAAAGGCTACAACTGGTAACCAAACATGCAAAATACAAGTCAAGTTGGGACGAGAGAGAAGCCTCGTCACAGCAGTGAGGCGTTTACCTTTGGGTCGGAGATGTTATCGCAAGATGATTTGTCGCTATAATTCCGACGACGAGTTTTACAGCCCATTGAGAATAAGTTATAAAAAGTTTAAGAGCTCATCAGGCCGTACTATATAGTATTGGTGAGAAAATGAAGCTATGTTGGGTGATTAACATTAGTTGAGACATTGAGAAACGCCATTCTAATGACGTCATTTACCTCTGTGTATTGTGTAATACATTTGTTGCATTTGTACCATAGTCGTACAACAATTCTTGTAAATCTTTAAAAGATTTGTTGAAGTAACTAATCATGTAAAATTTTGTAACTTATTAGAATACTTTTCAGAGTCTATTTTTTTTTCTTTGTATGTTTTAGTGCATAGGCGTAATGAGTTGTGAATTATGTGCAGTAATATAATAAAAAAGAGTTAACATTATTTTACTCATTTAATGTAAATAACATTAATCTGTTACCAAGCAGCTTCATCTTCCACCGATTGCCGTAGTTCTTGTAGCAATAACAAAAACAAATTTAATTATGGATATATTTTAAAAAGGAGTAGCTAACCCGCACACTAAATTTGTGGATGGAAAGGTGCACTTTTAACATTATTTTCATTGTTTTTATCTGGTATCCACTTATTTATAGCACATTGACCAAATACAAATTTTTAGCACTCAACATAAATATATATTGAGACATCTCAGATATTTGGCTTCAAATACGCGCGAGTGACGTCGCCAGCCAATGGAAATTTATTCCGCCCTGGTGGTCAGAGCGTATGGCTACGTAAAGTGAACCCTACCCCCCACTCTTTAAAAAGCTTACCTCACGAGAGAAACAAGTGGAAAAATTCTCACTCACTCTCAGTCAGTCAAGTACGAGATAGAGAGACTTTTCTATAAGCACGCGGGTGGAGAAGTGGTTGTTCTCAGTCTGTTAAGAAAACGCGAGATATTAACTTCTCAATACGATAGTATGTGATTCTATTGGGAAAGTAATTGCGAGAACAACTCGTTGTATATTGAACTTTCTTTCGAGTAGAGACTATGAATTGTTAGAAAGTCATATGCTTTCGAGTAATACGATATGAAGAAAACTTTATTTAATCATTCTTCATAATTACTGAGGGTCAGTTGTATCGAGGCATCACTAGTATGAACGGTTTCCGGAGAAGTCCGAACATCCTGGTACGAGGTCAACGCTTCAACGTCAAGACGTAAAGGTATTACGAAGGATTATAGTACAAGAATATACTGTAACTAGAGTCGAACATGTTTGTAATGAATAAGTTATCTAATTTTCAAAGTGGTAATTATTGGTCAATGTAAGGGTTGTGTTGCCAATATGATATTTGTGTTTTTTTAATAAATTGTTGTTTGTTGTTCCAAAAGACTGTTGATCCCTTTCATTAATTTATTTTAATCCTGTAAGTGTAAAAATAATCATTCAGGTTTATGGCGCTCAACTTTTTATTTATCACGAGTATAAGGATAATGATAAATGCTTCACATCACAGCATTTATAACATTCAAATACTCGTAGAAGTTGGTAGGAGCTAGGAGTGTGAGCTGATCTTGACTTGCTGATCGTAATTTGACCTAGTTCGGAGGAGCGCACGAGTAAGGCACAATATTCACACAAAAAAAAAATATTGACAACTCACAATTTTGAAATTCTACATCTGTGAAACCTTCAAGACTTTCGTTTGATTTTCTGAAGCATAATTTGTAGTGCTTTGTTTCTAACACACATTTTAATACACCAATTAAAATCTTTAAGTGTTAGGATATAATTTGAAATAAATTGAACCATTGAAGTTGAAAAGATTTGAACCATTTCAGGAATGATATTTTGTTTTCTAAAACATACAGCTATGTTGATGCCTTGCCATGTCCGAGCAACCGGGAAGCAAACGATTCGGACGATTTCAAAATTAAATAATATTCAACTAACGAAGAACTAGTTTCAACACCACAAAATGAAATTTGAACCAATTCGGAAAGTTTTTTGTTTTGAATTAAAAAATATGAACTTATAATTGCACGTCTATGTCTAAATGCCAGGAAGCAAATGATTTGAACAAAAATAATACAAAATTTATTATTTTCTGGCCTTTGAAAGCGGACATGTGATTGTATCTCTGTTTTTGAAATTCAAAAACAAATATCTTGGAATATGTTCAATTTTTCTCGAATATTTCAATCAATCCTTAGTTACTTGTATACATTCGTGTAGATATTTTGTTCAAACTGTTTGTTTCCTGGTTAATGAGGCATGATGTTTCGGCATCGTAAGCGTATTTAAAAAAACTATTGGTGAGTTATAATCTTTTATGGTACGTTGAAATTCGTTTGTAGTTTGTTGAAATGGAATATGTATGAATTTTGTTAAATCGTTTGTATTCTTGTGGTTACAACATGGCTTCTAATAATACGTAAGTTTGAAGGTGTATATTAAAAAGAAAGAAGTATTTCCATATAGGATCAATTTTTGTTGGTGTTGAAAATATTATTTTATGTTGTTATAGTTCTTACAAAAACGGATATTCTTGCGTTTAGGCCAAGTAAAACAATTTTTTTGTTATGCCAAAGTTTCAATATATTTTATATGTTCCAGGGCTATATTATCATCAGCAAAGGATATTCTCATCATAAATTTGTACAATAAACTACAGAACACGCAAACAACACTCCAAAAAATATAAAATGTAATACATACCTGATAGTTCTTAAACATAATTACAGTATTCATACTATCTCATACCACTCACAACATCAGTCCTCCAAAAATACTCCTCCAAAACTCACAACCATTATACTACAATTCTTCATCATTAAGAATTATTCATCTAAAACCAATGTTTCATCATTAAGATTGTTCTGTACGTCAGAAATTGTTCAATATTTGATAAAGAAAACATTATTGGAGTATTAAATACATTCATGGAAGTACTTCTAGCATACTTTGTCTAAGGTGCACTATTTTGTCACAACTCGTCTTTAATTTATATCCAATCCCATTTTTTTATTTAATTATTTCTGAGTCATACGATTTTTGTTTTGTATTATGAGTACATAGTTACTTTTCAGCCCTCTGCACGAAATTATTTCTAATCTTCACTTTTTATTTTATTTTTCTCTTGACTGTATAATAATTACATTTTTAAATTTTTATTTGCTTACGTTACATATGTCTTCTTATTGCGTGTATGTGTATTTTCGTGGTTTCCTTCCTTTTTCGAAGTGACATTGTACTCTCCTCTTTTCTCTTCAAGCAGTTATTTGTTATGGGGTTTAAGTTTCAATTGGGCAAAGAACACTAGTAGTAATTTAATAGTTAGGGTTTGAGCTGTAAATGTATGTAAGATTGATTTTCAATTCTTAGCTCGCTAACATATGTCGTAAAGAAGCAGAGCGCCGCTCGCGAGGGGCTCACTGGCAACACTGCGGCTGGCAGACATAAAGCAAGCCCTCATACCATATCCTGAGCTCAGTTAGGGGCCAAGAAGTCGATTTATCTGAGTTCCTTCAATAATTATCTTCCTGCATAGCTTGGGATCATGAAGTTGAGTCAGTTATATTCTCCCCATAAATACCTTCCTGGATAGTACGGAGCTAGGAAGTGTATCACTTCCCAAAGAGTCTTTGCTTCACTCTCGTTTACGCTTGACGCCAGTCCCCGAATAAAATAACTCGCCAAAATGTAAAAGCATGGCTATGAAAAAATTAGAATAGGGCTACTATATTTGTGTGATTGCTTCAAAATGGGTTACTTCATGTAAACAGAAACACATATTAAATTATAAGAATCTTGTGTCAGAGATTTCATGTAATAATTTTAATCATACAGTATACCTCAAAATAAATAAGTTAAAGTATGTAATTTGAAGCATTTGAGATCTATTTTATAAGTTACACCCTCTTTTTTCCATGCATGCAAACACATGAATAAAGAAATAAAATCAGCGCTTAGCGCACGATTTTTTTCCTGGAATAAACTGATTTCTTTTGTAGGTCATGGAAAAACTTCACAAATTTGAGGTGTAGCTGCAGTATATCGCAAAAGATCTTAGAATTCTAAATAATTTAAGGGCTTTCAGAGTTTACCAACCTATGATTTAGACAACATGAGAGCGAAAGAGAATATCGACTTTTCGTCACTAGTTTATCGTTCTTTCCATGAACTTATTTCTGGAATACGAAGATACTAAAATGATGAAAGAAGCGATAAGTATTATGCATGACTACTGTACCTGCTAGATGAAATAATCTGGATTCGTCTTAGATCGTGCATTTCGCTTGCTATTTTGTCATTATCTTTGAATTTGAACTATAATAGCCTACAATTTGAGAGTGAGCTGTTCAACTTGAAAAGTTTAATAGTTGTTAAAGAACATGATCATGTATAATATGAGTATTTACATTAGATTTGTTTGACAGAAATGTAACACAATCAATTTAAGTACAGTTCCTACCAAGCCATTGTGAAACTTCATTGTTATGGAGTCTGTAATTCTTGTTTCGTCTGCATCTTGGATAGAATCAGGATGAACTAAACACAGGTTAAACCTCATATGTGCGAATCTTACAAAATAACGCAGTCTTCTTTAAATATTGTATTGATTAATAACAAAAATAAATATTTGCATGTTTGAATTTGTGTCCGGTATGAAAATCAATATTACTTGATGGATGGGCATCAAAAATGGTAATGTTTTGTGAAGCTCTCTAGGTGGGGCCATGCGGTTTTAAATCTTTATCCGTCAAGTGATTCGCATATTGGTCTTGCTATCTTGGTCTTAGTTCTTGCAGAAAACTCAAATATTCGATGCAATACGAAGACTAGTAGGAAGAAAAAAACGCAACAAGACCATTAGACATAGTCAATATTTGTCGACTAATTTTCGTTTGATTCTTATTATTATTTGCAGTATGATTATCCAGGTTCATATTCATTGTGATAAACAAATACAATCAAAAATTAATTCGTTGTGATAATTCATTAGTCAACAAATAGTAAAAAGTTTTTTTTCATTTGGGTCGGCGATAGTGCTTCTTCATATATCAAAACAAGTTTTCATGTCAATACGAATTTAAAGAGAATTTTAATAATAATTTTTTCATAATCACTATTTAATCTCAAAATATGTATCTAGTGAACTAGTTCGTGTAAATGAAAAAAATACCTTTGGAATCGTATGTACCAAAAATAATATGAATACCCAATCATACAAGATCGATACGAAGACTAGCAAGACCCGCAATACGAAGACCAAGACTCGACGCACAAGACCAAGATTAACATTACTAGGGCAAAACCAATATACAATATACAAAAACAAGACCAGGACTATAATACACTCAACGTCACGTAACTTAGCCGAAAATTATGCAATATGACTGCCTAACACAAATTGCCAACTCCTACTAATTTAAGGAATATCCGTGGTACGAGCATCCCATAAAGCCCCTGGTAGCAAGAGTGGGTTGTGGTGCTATTAATAGCGCAAGTAAAATCCGGAAGACCGCACGGAAAATACCATGACTTCTGAAAACTAGAAAATAATACAACAACAAATTTTGAACCTAAACCTTTAAACTAAACAAGACATAAATTTAACCTAAACATAGAAAATGCATTAAACCTGTTCAACATAGATTTGAGAACTGAAAGTAATATTCGAAGTATGCTCATATAAAAATTGTAATGAAAAGGGGAGCGTAATGAAATATTTACATGGTACACGTTGTTGAGCTTGTCAATAAAAATAGATCAAACTAAGCATGAAAGATGATCATAGAACATAGTTGCAGTTGTATTACATTTATAGTTAGTGAATTTCTACCGGCCAGTGAAATGCATATGAGATTTCAATAGTTACGTGTTTGTTAAACCATTTTGTAGATGAACACTTGATGTGCAGGGTAGCAGTCATTTAAGTCCCAGGTTGCTTGGAATATGCAGGAAGCAGCGATGTGTATGGACTCATTAATGTCATTTGAAGTTCCACGCTACCAGATAACGATGAAAACCAGGACACATGTAGACACCGCAGAGAGTTCTTACCCACATTCACAATAGCTCAAGATTTGGATATCGATGGTAGCATATTTGATTAAATGTGAGCGTGGACCATTATATCACATGCTTGCCTAAAATACAATGTTAAATTTCATACGCAACAACAAGAGTTTCTTCTTCTTAATTTTTTCTTCTACCGTCTGGTGTCGAGGTTTGGTAAAGAGCTCGCCATTCCTTCCTGTTTAAGGATTTCTTCTTGGCTTCCTCCCACGTTATATTTTTCTCGACTAGTTGTTCCCTTACCGAATTATCCCATGTCTTTCAAGGTCTTCCTTTTTTTCTATTTCCAATTCCTCCCAAATTTGCTTCCCATACCTGTTTTGGTATTCTGTCATTGTTCATCCTATTTAGGTGTTCAAACCATTTTAGCTGAGCTTGTTGTAGCTTGTTTTGAAGAGGTGAAACTTTTAAGGTCTTTCTAATGGTATGGTTTCTGACTTTATCTCGCCTTGTCTTTCCTACTACATTCCTTAAATACTTCATTTCTGCTGTCTGTATGTTCTCTCTCGTCCTTCTAGTAACTATCCAGGATTCGCTTCCATATAGGAGTGTCGGGATGTATGTTGAATTGTATACTGCCATTTTGGTCTTCTGGCTTATTTCTTTCTTTATTAAAAATCCTCTGCTTATAGCATAGTAGAGCTTACTTGTATTGAGCAGTCTGGTATTCAGTTCTTCTCCAATCCTTCCGTCGTGTTTAATCTCACTCCAAGATATTTAAAGCTGTCCACCTGTTCTAGTTTCTTGCCCATGATTTCCATCTTGCATTCCTTCTTCTCTCTTCCTATCACCATATTTTTAGTTGTTCCTTGATTTATCAAGATATTTCTCTTTTCCAGTTCTGATTTCAATACTTCCAAATTTCTTTGTAAGTTTGATTGTGACCTAGCAAGTAATAATATGTCATCTACATACAATAACTCGCTTACATTTATACTTTTCATTTTCCAATTTCCAACTTGATATTTCCTTAATTTGGGCTTTACTTCCTTTATTATATCGTCCATTAGTATCATAAATAAATACAGGGAGAGGATATCTCTTTGTTTTAGTCCGGCTGTGACGTTGAAATCTTCGGATATATTATTTCCAGTCCTAACATAGCATCTACATAGAAGCTTTGTATGGCTCTTATCAAATCTAGGTTAACTTTGTTCTTCTTCAGTATTCTCCATAATTCTTGCCATGGGACTGTATCAAACGCTTTCTCTAGGTCTATAAAGCACAAGTATAGCTCTCTATCATATGCTATAGACTTTTCAATTACTTGTCTCAACATGAATATGTGATCCTGAACACTTCTTCCTGGTCTACACCCATTTTGTGTTTCTTTCATTGTGTTTTCCATTTCTTCTCTCAATCTCATTTCCAATATTCTTGAATATAGTTTACCTGGTACACTGAGGAGCGAGATGCCTCTGTAATTCTTGCCACTGCTTCCACTTACTTGTGCCATGCTCCTTCCTTTATCTATACTGACCTCCCTTGGTCACCTCTTGTTCTTTTCGATCCCGACGCTATTAAGGCTAGGGTATCTTTCATTTTCCTCTTTCCTCTTCTTTTTTTTTATAAAGTTTTTAGTAAAGTCATGTGATACGTTGGAATTTGAGTTTTGAGTTGTAATGCAGGAGGGTTTTTAGTGGGTATGGCTGAGTCTTTCGGCGAGTCCCACACGCGGGGAGAGTCATGTTGGCTCTCCCTAGTGCGTAACTGCATTTTCCCTACCTGTACAAGTTTTAAGGGCTCTAATGACCTCGCTGTTGACGAGCCCTAAAGCCCCAAAAAAAAAAAAAATCTGTAATTCTTGCACTCTATTATCTCCCTTCTTAAAGATCGGTATAATAATAGCAATTTCCCAGTCCTTTACAATCTTCTTTCTTTCCCATGCTAACTGAATGATCTTCCGTAGTATTTCTTCCGCTCTCTTCCCAGTATATTTAATCATTTCCGGTGCTGTTCCATCTTGTCCTGCTGCTTTACCCAATTTCATTTTCTTTATAGCCTTCTCAAGTTCTTCCATTGTAATTTCTTTCGTGTCCATTCCTTGTAGAATTTCTGATTGATCTTGTATTTCTATGTTATTTCCAGATTGTTCATTGGTTTCTAGTAGTCCGCTGAAGTACTTCCTCCACCTTTCCATTATTTTATTTGGTTCAGTCAGCAGGTTCTTTTCTTCATCATAATTATATTTTAGAGGGCAATCTTTTTGTTTTCTCATACTCTTCAGAATTTTGTAAAAGAGCTTTTGGTTTTTTCTATGATCTACTTTCATCTTTTCTCCAAATTTTCCCCACATTTCTTTCTTTGCTGCTTGAATTGCTTTCTTTACTTTATCTCTTTCCTTTCTGAACTCCTCAAATGCTTCTAATGTACCTAAATCTAGGTATTTCTTCCAAGCCTTCACTATTATTCCCATTTCTGGGGTCCATCAGTGTGTTACTTTCTTACCCTATTTCGTTGTAAATGTGCCACAGATATCCGCTGCTACCTCTAATAAGGTATTTTTCCATTTTGTCCAGATATTTTCGAGATCTGGCTCCTGGGTGAGCTCTCTTCAACCTCCTCCTCCTCTTTGAACTTCTCTTCCACCCTTTCCGTGAATTTTTTTGGTTTTCTTTCTCTCTTAAGTTATACACTTTGACCCTTTCCTCCCCTTCAGTCTTTTCTTGTTTTCTCTTTGTTGTCCTCTTTATTGTCCGCAAATTGTTTTTTGTGGTCATAACTTTTTCTGCAATTATCAGCTTATGGTCACTGTTCAGTTCTGGATCTCTTTTCACTCTTCTCATTTCTCTATTAACAATTATGTAGTCTATTATAGACTTTTCTTTATTTTTTGATTCCTCTCTGGTGAATTTGTGGATATCATTGTGTATGAACATAGTATTTACTATAACTAAATCATTCATTACACATAGGTTAACAATCTTTTCCCACTGCTGTCTCTNTATCACTCCATCCCATTCCTCTATATTGTTTCCAACTCTTGCATTCATATCTCCTAAGATAATGATTTCCAGGTCTACCTCCTCAATGGTTCTTTGTAATTGTTCATAAAACTGTGTTATCTGGAGCGTACACTATCATCACTGTCCAGTTTTCTTCCCCCTCATCTATATCTACTGTCATAATTCTTTCACTATTGAATTTCCATCCCTTAAGGTTTCCTTCATTATCTCTGTGTAACATCAATGATACGCCTCCTTTTGCTCTTTCAGTTTTAGACACCCCTCTGTATATCCATTATTTCAACCCCATTTCCTTTTTTCTTTGTTTCTGTTAGGGCCAAGTATTTCACATTTGTCTTTTTTATTTCCTTTACCAATTCATATTTCTTTCCATTTAGAACTCTTATGTTCCAATAAGCGTTTTCCCATGTCCTCACCAATTCGGTATCCTTTTTGTCGGTCCGGCTTGCTCTTTAATTGTACTTTTAATCATTTAAATTTTGAGTGTGCTGGGGATTGGCCAACAGCACTCTATCATGGTAGATGGGCTGCCTCATATCTGCTCCATGCAGCAGATAGCTTAGATTTTCAGCTCTTTCTTGTCATCAGTGGGTGCCACTTTCTTTCCACTGTCCCCCAAATCTTGTCCGTTCACCGACCCAGTTTCCCGCTGGGATTGGTTACCCAACATTCTACTGGTTTGCTCGGTTTAACAGGGGCACCAATTGTAGGTAAGATTTGGAGTATTGGGATGAGAGAAGCTAAGAGAACTCTCTTGCTGAATTCTTGTATTCGCTTCTCATCCCCATTTTCGCCAGAATCTCCTGATGATAGTAGAGATTCCCCCAGGTTTTCTCCTGGGCCGAACAACACGATCACTTATGAATAATTAATCAATCTTTTCCCGAAATCTTCATAGTCTGCATAATATGAATAAGTGATGTAGATTAATGAAAGTTCTCTGTATAGGAAGCTGATCATGTTTTCAACGGACAAAGCATGTCCCCATTGGTACAGCTACATGGCAATGTGTTTACAGCGACAGCTGTACTCGGAAGTATTCAATTCAAAAAAGCTTTATTAGACATAATTTTGTATATACATATACAAACAAATTGCAAAAAATATTGACGGGGCTGAGGGCCCATGCACCTATGTTTAAGCCCGAGGATGCCGTGGCCTGTGCATACTATAACCTGGTATTCACTCTCAACGAATGTTCTAGTTGCTTGTTGCTAGGTATTTAAATTATACGAAAAAAAGAAGAAAAAGAATAATACTAATACTATAATAATGAAACTAGGAGGAATAATGCAACTAGAATATTCGTTGAGCACCGTTGGGAACCACGGAAAACAAACGGTCAGGATAAACACGTACGATACATATATTACAAGTAAGCATGTTAAGATAATAGTAATAAAATTAACCATAGAGTAATACTTCATACAATAATAAGCAATAATAATTAGTAAATAAAAATTTAAGAAATATAAGTCATCTTCTTGTCTTTTCCTTCATTTTTCCTCCTTCCTTTTTGAACTTCCAAGTAACCTGAAACATATAAGAAGGGACGGCAGAATAACATTCTGGTGAAATTTCCAAAATCTTTGTTTCTCTTTTCCCCTAAAGAACCTACTCAGTAGTTGCTCTACCGTTGATCTGTTATCCCTCATAATTTCTATTGCCAGTTCAATATTTCTCGTTCGTACGCTGAAGTCCCCTTCGGAAAACCATTCGTTTCGATTGTGTTCGGTTTTGGTGCAAAACAATAAAATGTGAATCCATTCCTCCTCTTCTGCGCAGAGTGGACAAGTGTTATTTAACTCGCCTCATAGTTTCCGGATTTTCCAACCCCCCAATATAAACCATGAATATCCTGCTCTATCTGATTTATCTAACCAATCAATATATGGTTCTTGTCCCCATTCCCCAGCGATCACTGTTTGTACTATAAGACAACGCTTTTCTGATCTGTCGAGTACTGATTCCATCTTATTTAGTTTCTGGAGTTCTATTCTGATGATTTCTAAAATATTTTCATAATTCTATTTATTTACGTCATTATGCCAAAAACCCCAAAGTCCTAATTTATTTAAAATAAATTTAATTTCTCGGAAGTAATGAGAGCACGACTGTTGGCTCTCGCCTTGTGAAGGCTCCGGGGTTCACACTGGCGCTTCGAGGGAATACTTTCCCGCGTAATTATTATAGTATAGAATTATTAGAATACTAATACATAATTGTATAATGGAAATTCTGAATTATAGTAATATGATAGAAGTACAGTTACTGAAGCATGAAACATCGCATTGCAGGGGTGGTAATGATGTTTATTTATAGAAAGTGAAGTAAACAACGTGCTAAAATGGAGGTGTAATCTCCAATCCTATTAAATATTAATAATCCTCACAAAAGCGACTATTTGTTGTAAATAAATACAAGTTAATAACCCAACAAACAAAAACACAAGGTAACATTTGTTCTGCATGCTCGATGGAGATATAACAGAATAGCGCCACAAGAGCAGGAGAATTGAATTGGTGTCCGAGACTGGAGATGGATTTAAGATTTCAGAAATTCGAATGTCCTGCCACCATAACACGAGGTACAAATATGATTATGTCGTGAAGATATTGCTAAGTTCCTGATAAGTATTGCAAGAGTTGTTGGCCAAGATGTGTGGCTTGAGTAAACGAGTGAAGACATACGAGGCAATGTAAACCATTTGTATAAACTTGGTCAGGGAGACACAGTGCTGAGTTGGGTCGGGAGTCAGCGACGTCACGGTCAATGGTCATATTTAAGAGAGGGATCCCAAGACTCGACCTCAGACACGCTACCAAGAGACGTCAGAAGACACCGACTTACGAGGGTCGCGTCGAGCACCGAAGGAAGGACGCCGACCTGAGGTAGCTGAACGCCCTTCGAAGCCTGGCCGAACCTGGACGACTGACCGCCGCCGCTTCACCGCCGGACAATGTTCGCTCGACCGACTCAGCTCTCTCGCTCTCTGACCAGCCATGCCACCTTCAACACCGAGTGTGAGTAAAACAGCATAAACCCAAACTGCATTTTGATTGACTCACGTCTAGGACTCCCAACAACCCTCTTATCCTCTCCCCTCTAGTTGTGATGACCCTGCGCAGGCTTAGATACTCAGCCAACCTCCAGAGGCCTCGCGGCGGCCCATCGCAACAATTATTCTATGAACGATGGCGAAGTAAATGCGTTAGCTACATTGATTTCAAGCTCTGTAGCAGCATAGTGCCAGTTAAACAAACAATCAATATGTAAATAATGTATTGTCAAAAGACCTGTTACAAACCTATGACTATGTTGAAAACAAAGTAATTTACTGCAAGTAATGTACAATTAAAAATAACTTGAACGGAAACTACCGTGTATATTAGTTTAAGTTAAATTTTCTCAAAGCAAAGAAACATGACTTCGAGTAGTATTGGTCGTGTTTAGCAAATCATTGTCCGTCACTTGCGATTACAAAGTGAATAATTAAGTGAAAGAAAATATGACATAATACAACTACAGAAGGAGAAATACATCTTATTAATAATATACAAGAGAAGCGTTGTATGAATTATCATTTGTGGAATATCAGGAGCATATAGATGAAGCTGATTATAAGAGAGAAGTTCAGAAAGAGTGACTGGATTAAATAATAAAGAAGCTCAAAGACGAAAAATGACCAGTTTACGATAGAATGACCCATAAAATGGGACATCTAAAGATTTAATTTTTTTATTGAGAATGAATAATGTATGTGCAAGGGAAGGTTTTTTCTTGTTCACGAAAAATATGAAGAAGAGTAGCCTTGACGATGCAGGCAGTTGTCAAATAATATCCAATCGTGTAGGACAAACTGTTTTATACCAACAGGTGGAAATACATATGAAAAATGACTCACAACGTGACTAGTACAGTTTATCCAATAATAAAAAATTCTGAATGAATAGCAGCGTGGCAGTAGAGTTGGGAATTGGACTGTTACCGAAATTTTCGCAAACTCCCTTGGTTTAATATTTAATAATTGAAGGCGTAAATTAGATAGTACAAATGAAATTTTGTGCGTAGCAGATGAGGTGCTTGTTGAATACTGAATAACTGAAGATAATCTGTATGAAAACAGAACATTTGTAATAACACTGTGCTAAGCACGATTTAGATACCTTGGGAACAGCGCAGTGTATATTCTTCAAAACAGTGTTCCTTTCGGGAACCAATTAATTAATGAAGTTTGTAATTAAAATGACGGTTTCAAAGTTGACTTACCCACTTCAGAAACTCGAATTATTTAACTAAATTTAACTAATTGTTATCATTCTTGAGTTACAAAACGGGTTTTCCTACCACACGAACATGAAAAACTTTAATTAGCTAATAATACATCTTTTTATATTTCAAAATATCAGAAAAAAGTACTTAAAATAATTGTAACCAAATTTTATAGTTTACTCTACTGTTAAGAAAAATATCAATTGTTCTGGGTATCGACGTATTTCAAGTCAAAAACTCAATTCAACTGAGATTCAGTGCACTTCTCAATAATAAGCTTTTTGTGATTTATCACCGGATGAAGTGAAAAATTATGAGCCAACTCAGATTTTACGGGAAATTTCGTGTACAAAAATTGCATTTACGTATACATTCATTTACACTTAAGTAGTAGCACATATGGAAATCACGTAAGTGCTTGTTTGAGCTACAACCGTAGGGTAATCGTCATTTTGTTATTAGAGAGCAATACTTCAAATTTCATTTTGCATAAATACGTATGACCATGAAATAGACTCATAAATACGGTTTTATTGCTCGCAGTTTCCCGTGAAATCTTAACTAGCGTTTTTATATACTACGTTACCTTCTCGTATACGTAGTATATAAAAAGTATGGTAATCGTGAAAAAAATCAAAAGCAAGATTGCGACGGAAATATCCGTTTCGGCGATCCCTGAATCCGAAAAAATTATTTTTGGCATAACGTCCGTCCATCTGCGCGCAGCGATTCTGAGTAAATGGATGAATCAATTTAATTCGCATTTCCTATTTACGTCAGAGATTACTCGTCGATTTACGTGTTCTATTTTTTTAACTTTAAAACAAAAGGTACTTCTCATGAAGGTCAAAGTACTCTTCTGAATGTTTCTCGAAAACGACTCAAACGATTTCGCTTAAATTTTCTGTACGTAAAGTATAATTAGTATGCATTATATCTGCATTAGCGGTATTTCACTTGAAAGTTTGGTATTGACGCAGTAAAATAATTTCTATCTGTTATACTTGCACATTAGTTAATGTTTCAAGATGCTTGAATAATATTTAGCAGAGTAAATTGACCAAGAAGACGTTAAATACATTTTCGTAAAATCAAATGAAAGATGTGATAATGATAAAATACATAGAAGGACAGCAAACGCACTGCAGATACGAAAATACATCAATTTCTATCTTCAATGAAATTACATTTACATAACACTTTTACGATATTTATAAGACTGATATGTCACTACATGTTTTGAAATAATGTTCTGAACATTTATTTTACTTTCAAATTTCAAATAAAAGACAGTAATAAGTTTATCTAGTGACTTTGAGCATGAATAAAGCACTGAAAGACGACCAAAATATAGGGGACCACGCGAGAAATGACCCATTATATATATACTTGTTTTTTTAAGTACTACTCGTGAGGTATCCGTCTCATGTGTAGTGAAGTAATAACTACTGCTTCTTACATAAAATTACAGAACTCAGGTTCTGTGATCGTCCAGTGTAACTGCTTAGGTATTCTTGTCATGATATTTCTAGTAATGAGCTTTTAAAAATGGAGCTAAAATGCGAAAAAGACCGGTAGAGGGAATGGACGGAGATCAATGGCAATTTTGACCCTCTTTCATTTACCCTACTTGCATGGCTATTGTATTCCGAGCCGGTTTTGATAGATTCTCTACGTGGAAGCATCAATACTCTGCATGGTTCGATGATGCGTTTTATGAAGTATTAATTAGAAACATCTGACCTCGCCGCGGTCGCGCTTATCCACTTTACTTGCCTGGCGATGGTCATGCATTTCCGTTTTGCTTATTTTACCGGCAAAGTAGGAAATCAAACATTGTGACAGTGCCTAGGAAAATGTGGATAATGCCTAAAACCACCAGGTAAAATAGGAAATAATTTATATTTCCAGCGTTGCCTAGGCATTGTTAACAATACCTGACGTAAAACAGGCAAAGTAAGTATAATACGAATACGTCACCTCTTATTTCCGATTTCAACTGCTGAAGCTGTATAAACAAGTTGTAATTATCAGAAATCCTAGCATTCTGAATGTATTCTTCCGTTTTTCTTTGGTAGTGCTAGTAAAAGAGAGATCATTGGCTTAACAATGGAAAATAAAATTACCGCTTAAAAGGTAATAAACAAAAATAAACGGAAAAATATTAAGGAAAATATTGTACTACTACTAGCACTACACAGCGAGATATTTCCGGACGATTTGAAAGTATGAACATTTGTCTCGTCAACAAGCCAACTCCTTCCGTATTCCCTCACCAAATTAATAAGTTGATGGAAGAGCAGACTGCAAGGCATAAACTTTTCCGTCTGACATGAAATAAAATTAATTAATTAATTAGTGTACCAGTCATTGTCAGAAGTCAAAATTGTTAATGAGTGAAAATACTTAGAAATTATAGAAATAAATTTTGTGCTATATTTAACTCGAATATTTTGTATAACTAGCTATGCTTTTCTTACGTTAGGTAATGTGCACAATGCTTAGAAATTGTGGGAAATGTGATGAATATTTCTTACTTTGACTTTTGACATAATGCACATTGCCTAGGAATTGTTCACAATGCCTGAATTTCCCACATTACTGGTAACAAATTTACGGCAAGATGTGTATATGCCGATATGTACACGGTGAACATTTGTGCCATGCTGCCCAAAACTCAATTTTACTGGTTTCTAGACCGGGACATGTTTGAAATGCTTAATCCCTAAACTTCTTATTGTTAGATGTTGTGTGAAGTGTTGGAGCTGTGAAATAATTTACTTGCATTGTTTATGTGAATCTAGGTAAATTAGTTGTGAGGTACGAAAAGCAAGTAGTAATATATTTCTGGATCCCTTCATTGGTAGAATGATACGTAGGCATTTATGTTTAGAACATTTTACAGCAGAATGCTTTCGAACATATAGAGTAAATTGTTTGGTGTGACAAGCTACTTAAATTCCAATTTAATACTATTCCTGTCTAGACTAGTTAATTAGAATGAAGTTCATCGTAAATTGGGTTCAGGAAACTATCTGAGGGTGTCTCTGCGACCATCTCGAGACTGGCAAAATTGGGGGTTACATGCGATTATAAGAACCCAGGGAGAGAATTCTCTTAGCTTCTGTCACCTCAATTCTCCAAATTCCTTCCTACACGTGGTGTCCCTGTTTAGCCGAGAAACTCAGTGGAAGGTTGGGTAACCAACCCCTGAGGGAAACTGAGCCGGTGAGCAGACAGGATTGGAGGTCATTGGAAGGCAACGGGAAACCACCACTGAAATCATCTCTAGAAAACCCCATGGCTTCACTCAATTCAAAATGTTCCGGAGTTTCAAGTTCCCCGAAAGAATCTCCGGGGGAAATTGGTTCAGAAACATCTCAATAAGAATGCGATGCTGCAAGGAGAAGTATTGATTAGGAACATAGAATGTAAGATTTACGTATGAAGGAAAATTGAACATAGTTAAAAGAGAAATAGAGAGAATTGGAGTCGACATATTGGGAATAAGTGAGATGAGGTGCACTGGTATGGGATAATTTGTTTTTGATGACTATACGGTATACTACTCTGGACGAGAGAACGACAGAACCAACGGAGTTGCCTTCATATTTAGTAACAGAGTAAATAAAACTGTAATGGAATGCAATTTAAAAAATTATACAATGAGGTCTGTCAGATTTCAAGGACAACCTCTTAATATCACAACCATTGAAGTTTATGCGCCAACCACCGATGCTGAAGAGTACGTTATTGAATTATGGAAGAACTAATGCGGTTGACACCAAAAAAGAATGTCGTATTCATAGCTGGAGATTGGAGCGCTAAAGTAGAAGATCAAATTGTAGATGGTCTTACAGGAAAATTTGGCCTCGGTACAATAAACGAAGCAGGACAGAATCTCCAAGAATTCTGCCAAGATAATTCACTAGCTATTACCAACACACTGTTCCAGCTACCAAAACGACGCCTATATACCTGGACTTCACCAGACAGCCAATACCGGAATATTTTTTTCTTGGGGATTTAGGGCTCGCCAACGAATACCGGAATCAAATTGATTACATAACGTGTAAGGAGAGGTGGAAGAGTGCAGTACACTCAGTCAACTACAAAAATACCTGGAGCTGATTGCGGATCAGATCATTAGCTCTTCATTGCAAAAGTACAACTGAAACGGAGAAAAGTAGCTAAAAAAAGATCTTGTAGATACAACATTGAGAGTATACCTTATGAGTATATAATAGAAGTTAGAAATAGATAAATGGATTAGAATTAGAAGATAGATACCCAGAGGAGCTGTGGACGGAAGTATCCCAGACTGTCAAGGAGGCAACAGAAAAACATATTTCCAAGAAAAATAATAGCAATAAGGTTAGATGGTTATCGAGAGAGGCACTACAAATCGCAAAGAACGAAGAAAAGTAAAAATCAAAGGAAATCAGGAATGTTTAAATTAGAAATATTCTGGAAAATAGCTAGAAGTCACAAGAATATATTTTTAAATGAACAGTGCAAAGTAGTTGAACAGAATGGGGAAGACAAAGGATCTTTACAAGAAAATTACAGACTTCAAAGGAAAATTCCAGACAAAAATTGAAATGAGAAAGGATAAAAATGGTAGAGATCTAACAGAAGCAGAGGAAATACAGGAAAGATGGGTGGAGTATGTAGAAGATCTGTATAAGGAAGGGATGTGTACTGGTGATGGTGAAGTTAATGTTAACGTAGATCTAGAACCAGGTATTTTAGAAAGTGAGGTTAAATGGGCCCTAGAAAATATTGCTAAAACAACGCTTATGGAGATGATCAGATTCCAGATGAAGTATCCAAAATCATTGGTGGGGATGCGATGAAATAGCTGCATTCAATATGTCAGCAAATATGGAGAAACCAACAGTAGCAAAAAGACTGGAAAAATTCGGTATTCGTCCCGGTTTCAAAGAAGGGAAATTCTAAAGAATATTCAATACCTCGAACAATCGCACTAATTTCACACGCTAGAAAAATCATGCTTAATATCTTACAAAATAGACTTCGCCAATGTGTAGACGAAGAACTACCTGAGGAACAAGATGGATATTGTAAAGGAAGAGGGATCAGAGTTCAAATTGCCAACATCCGATGGATTGTGGAAAGGCAAGAGAATGTCAGAAGAATGTTTATCTCTGCTTTATTAATTATTCTAAAGCTTTTGACTGTCTCCATAATAAATTATGGAAAATACTAAACAAACATGGGAGTACCAAATCCTCTTAATTACCTCATACGGAGTTTATTCCTGGACCAAGAAGCTACGATAAGAACTCTGTATGAAACAACTAAATGAGTGAAGATTCAAAAAGGAGTACGGCAAGGTTGCGTATTGCCACCTTATTTATCCATTCTGTATGCAATACAATATGAAAAAATGCTGGGTAAGATGAGGAAGAAACTGGAATTAAAATAGCTGTGAAAAACTTAAATAATCTTAGATATGCAGATGACACCATCTTGATGGCCGAAAATGAAGAGTTAAAGACCCTCTCGCAGAAGGTGGAACAGGAAAGAGAAAAATATGGATTAATGCTAAATGTACAGAAAACGAAAATTATGGAAACTACATCTGTCAATTAATGACATGTAGGAGAAGGAACAAAGGAAAGTGTTTCTATTTGCAATTATCTCGGCTCCCAGATATCTGCTCAAGGTGACAGCAGCCACGAAAACAAGAGGTGTTGCTATTTGGTAGAAAGGCAATGCTAAGCTTGACAATGTTTTAAGGAGTAGAGATATAAAATTATCAACAAATATTCGCTTAGTAAAAGCTGTTGTATTGCCAGTTGTGATGTATGGATGATAGTCCTGGACTTTAAGAAATGCTGAACGTCACAGAATATACTCTTTTGAATTGTGGTGTTGGAGGAAACTTCTTAGAGTTCCATGGACTGCAAAGAGAACGAATAGATCGGTACTAAAGCAAATGAAACCACATGACTCCTTGAAAGACCTAATACTGAAACAAAAACTGACCTAATGTGGACACATCATGATCACAAAAAGTTTGGTTTTGAATCGAGTTGTATGTTTTGAAAACTGTCTTGTAACACAAGGAAAAAAGAGTGTTAGCAATTTTGTTGGTATTTTGACCTAGATAAGGGATAAATACATGTTTGAATGTGGATTTGAGGAATGGGGTTAAAGAAGTGATGTGTAAAGCGTTTATTTTATAAATTTTTTTGTGTAGTATTGATACATTCCACCCTCCTGGGAGTCTTAAATTACCTCTCGACGTCTCCACCTTGACTTTTATTTTATTTTAATGAACCAGTTAAAGGTTTGATATACTAAATTATTTCTTTAATTAAACCTACAAAGCACGCTCGCTTGGACTGTACATATCAGTACACTTATGAGAGAGTGGATCGGCTGGGATATGAAATTGAGCCAGGATCGCCAGGAAGACAAGAAACAAACTTAAAACTATTTATTCCATTAACTAAATCCCATCGGTATAGCAGCACCCAATACCTTTTTACCCTTACATAATAAACGAACAATTCCTGAATACATCAATACAATAATTAGACGTATCTGAAGGATACTTAGTCCCTTGGATCCAACATAACAGAAGTTACAAATATAAACGTTTCAAGAATGAATTTTACGGAGCATGGATTACCACCCCTGCACCGGCGTGCAAGCTTACCCTTTCACTGTCCATGCGTTCACTCAATTATCGTATCGCAAGATGGACTGGGGGACAATCAAATTAAGTTTATTTAGATGGCGTGATTATGACGACAGCCTTACTCATTCTTATTGGCCGGTCCAGAACCTCGCCACCAAGACGCATCGCTGACAGTGTCGTTCCTACGGCAGGCGCCGGTCAACAGTTACCGGAAATCCGGCATCAGCTCTCTACGTGTTTTCTGGGGACTAGGCTCGCCCCACGTGAACATGAAGGGAAAGAATCATGACTGCCTATAATTTATTACAGACAGTCAGAGCCAATAAATACACAATAAAATAAAAAAAGATTTTTACGTTACATTGTTACGGAGTACCGTAACAGTATGTTGTGAATTAATTTCGTTGTGTAACCATTGACGTATGCTATGTGTTTGATTTTGTTAATTTCTTATGTGACGTTTTCTTTAGACAGGAATTTGAAGAGCTTAGTGGATCATTGAGTGGAAGGCTACATGTTTGTAGGAAGTAGGATGAGTAGATGTGTTGTGTATGGCAGTGTCAGTGAACGTCGGTTCCCGCAAAATGCCAAAAATATGTTGTCAGCAGAGACTTGTGCCGGTTTAAGCACAGAATGGGGGGCGGTAATGCAAAAAAACGAGGAAGGGTGTGTGTCAAGATTGTGTACAGGTGTGCCGGTTTAAGCACAGTTTCATCCATAAGAATAACATGGGCGTACCGGTTGAAACACAGGACGGGTGGGGGGAACCCAAGGCAGGCAAGGAAGAGGGAGTTGAAGCTTTAGTGATCTCGTGCCGGTTAAAGCACTGTTTCAAGGTTCTGCCGGTTAAAGCACTGTTTCAAGGTTCTGCCGGTTAAAGCACTGTTTCAAGGTTCTGCCGGTTAAAGCACTGTTTCAAGGTTCTGCCGGTTAAAGCACTGTTTCAAGGTTCTGCCGGTTAAAGCACTGTTTCAAGGTTCTGCCGGTTAAAGCACTGTTTCAAGGTTCTGCCGGTTAAAGCACTGTTTCAAGGTTCTGCCGGTTAAAGCACTGTTTCAAGGTTCTGCCGGTTAAAGCACTGTTTCAAGGTTCTGCCGGTTAAAGCACTGTTTCAAGGTTCTGCCGGTTAAAGCACTGTTTCAAGGTTCTGCCGGTTAAAGCACTGTTTCAAGGTTCTGCCGGTTAAAGCACTGTTTCAAGGTTCTGCCGGTTAAAGCACTGTTTCAAGGTTCTGCCGGTTAAAGCACTGTTTCAAGGTTCTGCCGGTTAAAGCACTGTTTCAAGGTTCTGCCGGTTAAAGCACTGTTTCAAGGTTCTGCCGGTTAAAGCACTGTTTCAAGGTTCTGCCGGTTAAAGCACAGTTTCAAGGTTCTGCCGGTTAAAGCACTGTTTCAAAGTTCTGCCGGTTAAAGCACAGTTTCAAGGTCGTGGCGATGCGACAAGTCCTGACTTGTCCGGCGATGATAGAATCACAAGATGACGCAATGTTGCACAATGCAGTCCGCTGGAGTAGCTCGACTGGTTCGTGTGATGCTCGACGAAGTGGTTTCTGTAGTGAGAATTTTTCTACGCAAAGATCTCTCTCTCCACACAAGTCCATCAAATTATAAAGCGAGAACATAGTTCTTAGAAGAAAAAATGTAATATTTTTTTCTCTATTTGATTAGATTCCAAATCTGAATTACAATATGTCATTTATGAAGCAGGGTTGTTCTTCAAAAACGGCACACTCTAACCGTTCATATCATTCGGATTGCGCTTGGAGGATTCTTGTAGATACCATGGTATGCGGAGGATGGGGTCATCATTTTCCGAAGGCTTCCGTGTGCTGCATGTTTCTTCTTTATTCTCAGAACGTTCTGCAAATATAAATAATGAGTATCTCTCTCTCTCTCTCTCTTGACGGACACAAAAGAAATCGTTTTTAAAAATTAGTAGTGTTGCGTGATTGCTGTGTTGCAGGAGGTGGGGGGATGTTTAGTTCTCCGACTCTGTCGTCCATGAATAGACTGCCATAACATGACGTCCGCTTAATGCCATTTTCTCAGTTCCCAGCCCACACACTATATCCTCTGCATAGCTTTTCTCATACTATTCTGCATACGGTTCCAAACACTCACGTAAATTTGGACATTCATATATTTCTATATTTATAATGTCGTTATCTATATTTACTTATGGTCCTGATCATTCTATTTTTATGGTCTTTAACATATATGTTCTTCATCTTCCGCAATCTACTCCCAATATTTTTCCCTATGATTTTATACGGCACGCCATCTAAAGTATATGTTGTGTGAAACGTTGCTTTCCACGGTATCAAGTGGTGATTCAGTGTTAAGCAATTAACAATTTTTATGTCATTTCTACTCAATTCCCCTTCTAAACACGATGGTGCAAGAAGAAATAAATGTACATTCTTGTCTTTAGTGAGGATGGCCAAGCTTTTATATATAAATTCCCCCTCTCTTATGAAACCCTACATGTCCACTATAGCCCATCTACAATCAAAAGCAAAGTCTAGTGAACAAGATTATGCGTTATTTTCATATATACTACAAGCAACGGACACACTCTACTTACGCATCCAAGTTGAAAAGCGATGACATGTTCATCTTGTTCTTTTTCCCCGAGTAGTTTGACCGTTTTGTGGAGCTCAACACAGCATTGTAGGTCTTCGACTTGACTGGATAGTGTTGTGCTCGACGAAGTGGTTTATATAGTGAAGTTGTGCCCACATGGTGTGCTGCATTTCATAATATGAACAGATGAGCACTGCGCGTGTTAATAACGTTGATCGTGCGATCAAGACGACACACGTTTCTCGAATCAGTGCACTTGCATCCATAACGATGCATGTGTGGTTGAGGTGACACCCAAGCGTTCAATTCATGTATGTGTGGTCTATCCAACACACACGTGTTCCATCAGTATACGTGCGTTGCTAACGATGCACGTGCGTCATGGATCTACTACTTAAGCGATACTGTGGAGTGCAGGAAGCGCAGTGAACTCTGGTTCGTGCTCGAACACACATCTTCGGTGTGTGTGACCGCCGAGTCTCTGCATCATGCGCGCACTAAACACCACATCGAAGCCATCGAGGAATATCATCGTGCCGGACAGAATCTTCTTTTGTTGAATGACAAGACATTGAATCATCTACCGATTGCATTCCTCGCCAACTCTCCCGCACATCAAGTTGGGTTCGTATTTCACAGTTTGCCTGCAGCTGTTCAGACGCATCCACAAATTAAGTATCTTTGTTATTGCCTGAATCATTATAACAAAGGTCGACCACGCATTGACGGTCTTCCACTCGCCCAAGGTGACTGTTATCTCTGCCAGCGGTAGCAAGAATTGGTAAACGAAGAGGATAACACAACATAATCGGCTATGTTCTCATTGTTAGTCACCATCAACATTTTGCTTTGTTTGGCGGGTTTTACATCTGTTTCTTCTCCTATGACAGAGTTACCACATATTAAATCACCTGTGTTGAGCAACGCTTCTGCATCTGAAGGCGCTTCGACACCTCATCCTGTTTCACTGACAACACACCGCCACACCCCATCGCCTTTGCCAACTACGACAATTCCCCACATCACCATCACCACTACCACACAGTCTTCGCAGACAACACCGTGCAACATGTATAGTTATGTGTATTGTGTTCCCGCTCCGCAATGCTTCAAATGGCATGCAAGTGAATTGATGTATATAGGTTGTCATTATCTCCTCTCCCACACACAAAATGAACAGATTTTGCGCTATTTTCACACAACTGGGGAACGTCATCTTGTCGACAACATCTGCTGTCGTCTTCTACAGGTTGCTGCCTCCACACCGCATATACCATCCTCTGCTGTTGCATTACATATGTACCCTTATATTTTTCAACTTTTTTCTCTCATCTTGACTTGTGTGATATTGTATTGAGACAACAGACTCCATGTCGCACGGCATCACCCAGTGTCATCATCACTTTTGTCGACCGTGCATGGCACACTGGTCATCTCATTGATGTGTCGTCGCACGTTGGTTGACTCTACCAATGATGAAGAAGAGGTTTTATTGACAAACATGGACTGTGTTGATCCGATTGGTGGTGCGCGTGATGAATGTGAGTTATACTAGTGATGATTCTCATGATGACTTGCTTGACAACCTATTAGTGTCTCTAAACCATGATGATGAGCTCAGACATTTCCCTCATCTTCAACGTTTTCTCCACGCCCTAGGGCAATTAGATACGGTTCTCTGCAGATGATGTGTGTCACATATGCCGTGCGTTCAACCGTATATTCCGTCTCCGACACCATCTCTTGGTTCTGAAGGTGCTTGTTGAAACTATTGTTATGCTATAACGCTTGGATGTCCACCCTCTACATTTCGATGTCTGTACATCATTGATTGAGCGTGCGAGGGATGCATTTGACTCTACAGATGTCTTGTGGTATTGAATCGTAAAATGTATTGTCGTTCTAAAATAATAAAAGATTTTTAAAAAAAAAGTTTTTTTTGTTGTATACCTCATCCTACTCCCCACCTCTCACCACCTACGTTTCACTTCACTGCCCGGGTTTCAGAGAGCGTGCGCGCTAGGCAACGGTGCAGTACGTTGCCGACCGTCCGAGTCGGTGGAAGTGCAGGTAGCAGCTGCGTGAGTGGGAGGCGTTATAAATTTTCGGATATCATCATCATTCACCGAGATGTGCTGCATCATCTCCTCGGGTATGTTTTTTTATTTTTTTGGATTCCGCAAGATTGTGTCCTCGTGTGACTCAAGATTACGCAACGTTGCGTCATCTTATGATACCATGATCGCCGGGCATGTCGCTTCGCGACGACCTTGAAACTGGCCTTTAACCGGCACGACCTTGAAGCTGTGATTTAGTCGGGTTGGAGTACTGGAGCTTTCACTCCCTCTCCCTTGCCTTCTTTAGCTTCCCTCCACCCCGTCCTGTGCCCTCCATTCTTACGGAGGAAATTGTGCTTAAACCGGCACAGCTGTGCACGACCTTGACACACCGCCTCCCTCTTCCCGCCCACTTTTCTGTGCTTAAACCGGCAGAAGTCTCCTCCTGTTGCCAAAAGACAAAATTACTGAACTTTATAGATATTAACAAATCTTGATGTTAATATCTATAAAGTTCAGTAATTTTGTCTTTTTCAATTTCCATAGTGAATTTGATATTTAAATGTAAGTGATTTAAGAAATCTTTAAAACTGTTCATCTGTCGAAGTGTACCACTCCATAGTATGATGATGTTATCAACATATCTGTACCAATAAATTATGTTGGTTAACAGAGGATGCTTTGGGTTGACAATGTTATTGTCTTGATTGTCCATAAAAATATCTGCAAAGAGGGGTGAGAGGGTAAACCGAAGTTTTCTTTGTACAACTACCAACGGGCACCACCCTCACCCTAGAAAAAAGTGGAGTATACTTTCTGTCTTGTAATGATTGTGATGTCAAATATGTGGGAATGAGCGGTAGAAAATTTGAAATCAGAATTAAAGAACACATTCACGCTTTACACAACAATAGCATTCAATCTCATGTTGCCCACCACCTACGCCTTTTCACCCACTCTTTCAACATTGATCATAATGCCCACATCCTTGAAATAGAAAAAAATCTTCAGGAAAGTTTAATCTTTAAAAAATTTCCACATGCATAAATTATAAAAACAGAATATCCCTCTCTGCAATGAACATATAAGCAACCTTTCTCCTGTTTTGTCCCTTCTCCTGGAATAGCCAATTTACTCACAGGACTTTTCAGTGCTCTAACTGAACCCCTCCCCTCGACCCTACATACCTGTAGTTCTTAAATAGCGGCACCCTTCGGCACAGTTCTACCCTTTTCTTCAAATCTCACATCTCCAACCCTTCGGTACATTTGCCCTTTGATACTTGGCATTGTCAGGTACGTTCAACTTATTTATATTCTCATTTAATTGCAGCTTATATCTCTTATTCACAAATTCATTCTACATTAATTTGTTGCTGTGTTCCAATACACTTACAAACTTTATTATATTTTAATTAATTTAAAAAACGTTTTATAATTTTAACAAATTTCAAATAATTTCAAATTTTCATAATTTTGACAAATTGCAAATAATCATAAACTTAACAAAAATTCTTGTACTTCGCATTCTTACATATTGTTTATATTTTTGTTTTTAGTTTTACTTTAGACTGAAGATGCTAGCTAAGCTGGCGAAAGTACTAACTGAATAAATATTTTACTTGTAGACAATACCACATCTTTCATTTATTCTCAAAAATGAATACTAGTATCGCATCACCGATATCCAGATTAAATGGGAATCCCCCCATTTATTGCAGACTCTGATTCTCCAGAATAAATACGTTCATTTCTTCCAAGAATAACTTCCTTCTTTGGGCGGGAAGAGTGTAATGTATTGCTCGATTTATCTGTAATTAAAATATTGGTCACGTTGTCTTCAACATTAATTATACTCTATTCCAACGCTGTCCAACTAGTGAAAATAGAAAATTGTATTCGGAATTACCCCGTCATATATTACAATATGAACACAATTTATCACAATACTAAGTATTGAAAATACTTTTAAAAACATAGGAATATATTATTTAATTTTTCCAGCTTGAAATAACATAAATTTGTTGATAAATACAAAAATATCTCGTAAAAAATAAATAAATATGACCCATAAGTTTAATTTGTCGGGGAACATTTTGCCAAACCCCATCCCGTGCCGTCCCGATCTTCCTAAGTTTGTAGAATATGGCCCCCAGGCTGAGAGAAGTAGGACAGCGCTGCTCTATTTGATTTCATTACGTGCCCATCATCCCTTAATTCATAAATACGTTCCAGCATTACTTCATTGCATAACGAAGTCTATAACGGTACAAGACAAATAATGGTTTTCATGTATGTATAAAGTAACAGGAATGTCAATAATACTGTTTCCTTTATTCTCAACGAATAACTTGGTTTCAACTTTACGATTACAAATGGCACAACAATTGAATAAAAGACACAGGCAACTAAACAAAAAAATAATTGAAGAAAACTACACTAGAACTAATAGTTATTGCACACACACTTCTCTTTCAACGTCTCTGACACAACCAGCACACAACTACCTCCCACTACTTAATTGTCATCTTTTTCCCTTCTCTCAGTTCACGCACGCCACACGCATGCGGTCCGAGAAATTTCTCTCAGATTCCCAAGGATGTTCGTATTTTTTGCACATCAACACTGAATTCTACAATGTTCACTCTAATTTACAGCATCATACCCATGAAATTCCGCTAAATCTGCGGATTAAAAGATCATAGATCGCAAAAAATGGAAGCGGGTGGAGATGCATCAGAAACAACACTTGTAGGTGTCGTGGAAAATTTGGATTTTTTACAGCGAAATGATATGGTTCAAATATGTCATTTCTACTATTGTGACATGTCCTAACCTATTTTCATCAATGAACGCTGTGTAATCCTTCTTAGGATATTAATGGATAGCAACTTTTTCCCCCACATCAACATTCTCTTTTTTGCCAAATTATTGGATTTTCCTAGTAAATTTGTTTCCTGACTGAACGATAATGATAATTGAAAACACCCGTACGGGAGTCTAACAGTGTGAGCCATAAAATGTAACTCTGTCGGATCGACAGATGGATTTTCATTACTTTGGTTAATGCCATCCAGCTCCCAAAATGATTTTGACTGCTAATCAAGAGATGAATTTAAACTAGTTTCTTCATGCCAGAAAAGTCTCCGTCAACCTCTGAAGGTAACGACCCAGCATTGATAAAACCCAGTTTTGTACTGATAAGTGAGGGGAAGGATTTGAAATAATATTTTGAGTAATATTTGAGAAAATACATTCCAATTCAAAAGAATGTCAACTGGACCAGATTTAAATAGCTGTAGGTCCGCCAATTTGATTTTATTAGGAACAGTGATCGAAGGTACCTTAAAGTCTTTAATAGGTAAATTTGCAGATGTTTTAGGAAGAATAACACATTTGGTATCACAAGAACACTTGTTGTTGAAGGAAGAGAGAGTTATTATAGTGAGAGCATTTGATTTAGTTTTCAGTGAGTTAACTGAAGATAATTCAGTCTGCTAACCGAAGATAATCGAGTGTCTTGTTTCATTCTAATCAAATGTATTTTCTGAACTTACCTTTCTATAATGACATTGTTCCTGAATCAATAAGGGCTATCACAGGAAATCTTTCACAACACGCATCATTGACGTAAACTATTGCTCTCGGCAAACTTACCACCTTGCCAAATTTCTTTATTGAAACAGGTCATTTTGTTCAACCATCAATTTACATCTGTTCCTTAAAATAAGATAAAATTTTACAAAATTCGTTCACCCAATAGTGTCCTGTATTTTTTTCATTCATATTAATTGTTCAAGAATCACTTCACACAATCTAAGTCCTACATTAGCATAGCAATATACTTGCTCACTCACACAAGAATCACACTGTGGGATATGAGAGATAATCATATTCCAATTTAATAGAAAATCTTATTTCTCACTCGGAAGTACAAGATTCGTATATACAAGTGCGCGCGGCGGACAGTAAACACTAATTGCTGGTGCCGTCTTTTCACTCTCTCCTGCAAGGTGGTGACGGACCTTACGTTCTCCCCCACACCCCTCACTAGGAAGTGGAGTAGAAGTTCTAGAAAGTGAGGACTCGGTCACTTTGTATCGCGATTCTTCTGGCCGTCACAGGAAGCCCCCCGGAAGAGCCGGAGACTAAAGTAGCCAAAAACGCACTCGGTTGCAATAGTGGGATCTGTATGTCCCATCGTGTGATTCAACGGCTTCTGCGTTGACGGGAGCGGCGGTGAATGGATTTGACGCTGCTGACGGGGCGCGGCCGTTGGAGCGAGCGGCATCTTCGTCAGCGGTGGGGGTACCCGCGTGTCATGTGCCACCATTAGGTGCGGCGGTATTTCTCGCAGCGGCTGGGCCGTGATTGTTGGCTGGGCCCGTCGGTGTGGTTGCTTTCAAAGCGATGTTGCCATTTGTTGGGATGTAAGCAGGTTCCACCCTGTCGATGCTGACACGTTGCTCTTTGCCCCTTATCATTATCTTGATCGTTTTCTCATGCCGTCGGATGAGGTGGTTCGAACCGGTGTACGGATTTTGGAGCGGTTGGCCAACGGTGTCGTCGCGTAAAAACACGAAATGACACGTGTTCAGGTCATGGTATACAAATGTGAGGGGAGGCGTGACGGGTGACGGATACAGGGAGGAGCCCTGACAATTGGGGGCGCAAGCGGGTTACTTATAATGAAGCATCATTCGTCCCCATGTGTGCAGTAGTTATTGAAAGGTACTCACCGGGAAAGCACAGTGCTTCTCCGTACACAAGTTCCGCCGATGAAGCTTTCAAATCATCTTTCACTGCACTGCGAATACCGAAAAAGGCGAGTGGCAGTGCTTATAGCCATGATGGCCGCTTTAAGCAGCCCAGTGTAAACGTTACACCATTCCGTTGGATTGGGGATGCCAACTGGTCATCCGCGTACGCTCAGTGCGGATAGTTAATCCGAGTGCTCAGAAGAGAGGACTTCAACTGGCACCCTTGATGCGAGGTGATGCGAACCAGTGTCCCAAAGCGGAAGATCCAAAACTGCAAGAGATCTTCGGGTACTTCTTCGGCCGTAATGGTTTTGAGTGCCCATGCCTCCGGCCATTTCTTGCATCTGTCCACGAGAGTCAAGCAATACTGAAACGATTCGGCGTGTGAGAGGGACCCCATTATGTCAACATAAATATATTGAATACCAGCGGAGGGTAATGAGAAAGTCGTAAATGGGGCCTGGACATGACGCGTGGTTTTATCGCGTTGGCAATATAGGCCCATGCGTGGTCATACAAAATGCTGCGCAACGAATGCGGCGGTAGCTTTGATGCAAGGATAACTAAGGCCGTGGAGAACGTCGAACACTTGGCAGCGAAGTGGTTCGGAGACGTAGGGTCGTGAGAGGGGCGTGTCTGTGGCGCAGTGAAGCGAGACGTCAGAGTCAGACACGGTGACTCGCTGCAGTTTCAGGCTTGTATCGCCACCCAGTAGAGTGTGTAATTCTGGGTCGGCGTGTTGAAGGCGAGAGAGCGCGTTGACGTTCGCGACAGTGGTTCCGGTTACGGCGTGAACTCGTGAAAATGCTTCCGCTTCAATGTTGTCTGCTTCCCCTACGAATTGAATATCTGTTGACTTCATACAGTGAATGTCTGTAGTGTCAGAGGGAAGCATTAGTCAATGGTTTGTGGTCGGTGAACACAGTGCGTGGCTGTGCCTTCAGGATGTGCCTGAAGTGTTGCATCGCCGCATACACGGTGTGAAGTTATTTGTAAAACGCTGACCATGTCGGTGTTTCTGATATACCACGGGGCATTCACCATATTTTGTAGCGCTCTATTTTGGTAAGTCTATGTTTAAAGCTACTCTCTTTAGCACAATCACTTAGCTGAATGCCATACAGCCAAATTGGTTTGAAAATTTGTTTATATAAAAATACTTTATTATGTATGACCAATGAAGAGTTGCATCTCAGAAGCAATACAATTGTCTATAATTGAGACCTACTTCTTTTCTTTTTTACGTGTTCCTTCCATCTCAACTTGGCGTCCAGTCATACCAAGGTATTTCGCTGTGTTTTCATGGGCTATAATTACTTTATTTTATTTAATTGGTGGAAAATTTGAATTTTTTATTTGTAAAATTAATAAGAGTAGATTTGAGCTCCTTCAGTCTAATCTTAATACACTGATTTTTATTCTTATTCTTATCTTGAATTTTTACATTTAACACAAACTTAAAATTTACTTTCACAATATAACACGCATTTCTTAAATTATCAATAAAAATATAATATCGTTTCTGTCAGGTCTGATAAAAGAAACCAAAATTGAGTAAATGTTACACAGAATAAAAAAGAACAAATATCAATATAACAATTAGTTTATTTTCTTCACTACTTATACAAATCAATTTATATATATATAAACATAATACAAAATGCAAGAAAATTTAGGGCCCTTTAGGTAATCCTGTGTAGAGGGCTCCTACTGAGTAAATTAAATCGATACTTTCA
The DNA here is from genome assembly GCA_002313205.1 of Laupala kohalensis. Classification (NCBI taxonomy): domain Eukaryota; kingdom Metazoa; phylum Arthropoda; class Insecta; order Orthoptera; family Trigonidiidae; genus Laupala; species Laupala kohalensis. The sequence goes on from NNCF01128063.1 coordinate 128,603, forward strand.
GCGATCAGAGAAATATAAAATTAAAAAGAATCGGTTTACAATAATGTGTCTATATTGTACAATATATAATCAAGATAAGTAAATAAATATACATAATAATAAGTAAAAAACAAATACCTTGTTCTTATTTTGAAAGAAATAAAATAAATAAATAAAAGATCCTATTCCTACACTGAAAGAAAGAAATTTATGTCTTTTTCTAATAACTATTTTTAGCCTAGTTTGAAAAATCTGCTTGTTACTGACAGACTTTAAAAAATCAGGCAATTTATTGAACTTTCTTAGAGCAGTGAAATTATAGATTCTGGTAAAATAAGCAAGATTAGGTTTTGGAACAAAAAAGTCATTAACATATCTACGTTTTTGTCTGTAAACATTTTCATGTTGAGGGAAATTAGAATAAAATAGATTCGAAACCTTAAAAACATAAATATATTTAAGAGCTACAAATTTTCAAGTTAAGAAAAGAGGATGTACATTTTCAAATTTTATTTTATTTAAAATTATTTCAAATTTGTATTCGGTTAAGAAAGGCTAATCTTAAGATTAAACCAGAGAAGTGTCATTTCTTTCAGTAAAGGACTATGTTCCTAGGTTCTACGATATCAGGAAAAGGACTGAGCCAGATGATGAAACTGTTCAGGTTATTAAACAATTTCCAGTCCTTAAAACAACTAAACAAGTGCGATCATTTTTAGGACTGACAGGATTTTACCGCAAATTTCTTTAAAAATTTCTCTCAAATTCGAGTTTTTAACTGATTTAACTAAGAAAGACACCAAATTTAAATGGATGCAGAAGCATCAGTCAGCGTTTGAAATATTAAAAGAAGCTTTACTAAGGCATCTTGTTTTACAATTTCCAAATTTCTCTCAACCTTCCATTTTGACGGCAGCCCATTGTCGGAGGAGGAGTATTATCTCAGCCTTCAAATATCGGCGACTGTATATTAGCATGCGCAAGCAAGAAATTGAAGACACAACAGAAAGCTTACTGAGCAACAGACCTCGAACTCCTTGCAGTAGTTATAATGGTGCGTAAATTTCGAGTTTACCTTTCGGATAAGTATTTCACGTTAATAGTCGACAATAAGCCCCTCCAATGGTTAATTACGCAGAAAGATACGGAGCCTACAGTAACATAATGGAATTATCAGAATATACTTTCACTATTCAGTATAAAAAGGGCAAACAAATTCCACATGCCGACCTCTTATCGCGAATAGAGTTTCCATAATATTGTCTCCATGGTCAGCGACGACAGAGACTATGAGCAAGTCTGGGACAAATTCAGGATTTCTCGAAAATAGCAAAACTGTGAAACTTAAAAGGCATTTTACGAGGAAGCAGAAAGAAAGGAGAATTATTTTTTGGAATCACAGAATGTTTTATTCAAAATTCATGTTCCACCTCCGTGTCCAGTTTACACCATGTGCGCACCTCAGTC
>NNCF01128063.1:130115-163568 GCA_002313205.1 Laupala kohalensis
TATATATATATATATATATATATATATATATATATATATATATATATATATATATATATATATATATATATATTAATTAGCCGGGACTTTATAAGGATACTCGGAATTTTATAAATAATTGCTTTCAATTCAAAAAGAAGAAAGCATTAAAAGAAAGAGTTCTATGGCAAAGTGTTGAAGAACCAACTTCTCCCTTTGTGAAGATAGCAATTGATATAGTTGGTCCACTTCCTCCGACCACTCGGGGAAATAAGTATATACTATCAGCGCAGTGTCAATATTCGAGGTTTCCCGAAGCAATACCATTACCTGATCTGAGTGCGAGAACTGTGGCACAAGCATTAGTTGAAAACATTATTCGTCACCACGGGCTTCTAAATGTATTACTTTCAGATAGAGGTACTATTTTTACGTCATTATTGGTAGAAGAGCTGTGTGCTCGTCTAAATATTAATCACATACAAACAACAGCTTACTATCCTCAGAATAACGAGCGTCTAGAAAGAGCACATCAAACGTTTTCGTCAGCAATTTCGCATTATTTAGAGCAAGAGTGCGAAAATGGGACGAGCTACTTCCCTTATCCATATTCCGAAATAAAAAACATCGTATCACAGGGTTCAGATCCGCTTACTTAGTTTGTGGTAAAGAGCTAGCCATGACATGGGACTTGTAACTATAACCTGTACGCGAGTCATATTCAGAAAATCCAACGTGTGCGGAAATACTAAGGACTCGTCTCATCATAGCACATGAAAAGGCAGCGTAGTTGAGTGCGCGAAACATTGCAATAGAACATGATAAATATAGTAAGGATAGAAAGCTATTGCCGAGCAATCCAGGGCAAATGGTTTTACTTCGTAACTTCGTCCCTTCGACTGGTCAATCAAAAAAATTGGCATCGCGCTGGGTAGGACCACATACAGTAACAGAAATTCGTATTGCAATAACCTTCGAAATAGAAAATATTAACGATGGAGAAAAAGTAGTTGCTCACATCGGAATTTAATCCCCCTCCCACGTGATAAAGAATCACAATCATTATTACAGAATATACCGAACCCAACTCAGCTGTTTGTAGTGACGATCAGTTTGGCGCGCGTGCCGTTGCAGTCTGACGCAAGTGCACAGGCAAGCACTAAGAAGGTGCCGATCGTGCGTCGCCAATATAATTTAAGAAAATTACCAGACAGACGAGTCGAAGAGACAGATATTACAGAATAGTTAGCCAGAAAGGTCGTCGTCGTCGTCGTACAAAGTCTACCGCCGCGCACCTGTAATTCAGTATGTATGTACACAGTTCAGCAACGCTAGTACAACAGGACATTGGACAAATCAGGGTCACCATCTGGAATGGATCGCCAGTTGCCTAATAGCCGATGCAGCGGCGCTGACGCAACAAGAGCCTTCGACCGCCCACCTACTCCAGGAAAAGACTTATCTTGGCCAGTGCAGTCAGCAGCCGCCGAATACGCGATGACCGCCCCAGCAGCTCTCAATGGTCAAGGTAACGATACGTGGACACGCCCAGCTGATCAGAGCTCAGTCGCCAATCCGCCGCACTCGCAAGCTAGTGACGTCTACGTAGCACTTCCAATGACACCCGGGAAAGGAATGCAAACTCCTTCAAAAGACAGTGTGGATTCCTGAAACGTTGCTTGTGGAGCGACGAAAATATGTCTGCTCCTGTCGTTGCCTCTTCCAGGAGCATACGTAACAAGAAACGACTGTTGGCATGGAAGTGGCGTAAGAAACAAAAGAAACTGTGACTCAGTGCGCAACAAATAAGTGAAAGTTACAATAATTAGGCATACTATCTTCGATAATTAGTGTTGTATATCAGGTAAATAAAAAAATAGCACAAAAAAATAAAATAGGGAATTGTACGATTGGGGTATATGAAATTACTAATTTTTAAAAAATTCGTGTATGTGTGTGTCATTAACAATTAGTTACTACTAGTAATAAAACATTTTTAAATAAATCAGAAAAATAATAACATTCATATTATATTGTCGTGCCCTGTCGTGGGCAATCCTAAGAGTTTGGCCGGAAGGATTGCTGTCGGACAGGTGACAAGGAAGTTCGGTTCCCAATGAGACTCCCGAGTGTGCTCAAGGTGTTTTAATACTTACAATCGAGCGGTCAGCGGCGGAGCCGAGCGTCGGAGGTGGTCGAGAGACACAGTGCGGCGAGGCGGCCGGAGTTCGGAGCCGGGAGAGGCATCACGCTTGTGACCAGTCGGCGGGTTCCCAAATCGGGCAGCGGCGACGGGAGTCGACCGAGCCTGGCGATGGTGAGCGGCTGGGGATCGTGGCCGATCGAGAGTTGGTTGAGACGGTTGAGGCGATTGAGATTGAGATTGAGAGCTTGTTGACCATAATTCCTTCTTTATATAATGCCTGTCATTGGGGCGTCACTGTGTCCCATTGACCTCACTCCACGCTCGGCATTGCGACGACTGTCCTCGATAAAAGTGATGACGGATTAATCCACGCGGTCCTCCGCACGACAATATTTTATAGGTCCAGTTATGAACCAAGAAGATGCATATGGTTATTCATATTGCTAAACATTCAACTTATAAGTGAATCAGAAGAACTACTGTTCATTCCACGAAATGAAATGAAATTTGTAGTGTCTCAATGGTTGGTACATATTGATCTGCATATTTCAGCATAAAAAGATGCAGTGATTCAATTCAAGACAATATAGTTTCCAAATGGTAGCAGTATCTACTTCCACTCTGCCACCAAGTGAGAACTTATTTATAGCAATTAAGTCATATGCCGTCAGTGGTGGCAATCAAAAATTTCAAAATTTATTTAAGAATTTCTGCAATTCTGCAAATATTTGCAGTTCTGCAATTCTGCAATATATTTGATGTTCCTGTGTACAGATGTGTGATGTTACATTAGACATTTTTCTTTATGGTGAATTCAACGCTTTTCCCTTGATGTTTCGGAATAGTTGAACAAGAGTTGAACGCTAAGCAAAAACAAACTCTGATTGATTCCCCTTGAAATACTCCTTAGTTTATGTTTATTTCATTAGTAGATACAGCATTGTTCATGCTGTTATTTGGGCTATCTCCACTTCCGTCGTTGTTGCTGCTGAGGATGAGTCACATGTTCCATTTCGACAGAGCGTTTTTGAAAAGCTTTATTACTACTAAATGGGTTTTGTAAAAGCGTAAGTTTGGTGTAATGGAAGTGTTCCTTGTATTGTGTGTTTAGTGAATATTTTTGTAAACATCTTTTTTTTTCCTATATTGTTTTCCTTCTTTCTTGTCAAGCTAGTTTTGTACTTCCTCTACCTTTCGGAATATACATTCAACCTTTGTTTGACGATGTCCGTGTATTCTTGTATTGTTGAATTTGGTCTATAATAATTAGTGTGATGTCAATACTAAATAATTCGTTTGTTTATTTTTTCATTAATATTTTTTCTCTGTTACGTCTTAGGTATTCATCCAACCTAGATCTCGCCTAAAGTTTTTGGTTTTACTTTCAAGTCTCATTATACACTTAGGTTTTTGGGGATTAGAATATTTTCCTTATTGATATTTGTTATGAATTTTCCTATACACATCTCACTAGAAGTTATTTTTGCGATATGTCTTAGTTCGAAAGTCTGTAAGTTTTTTATGGTTGGTTTGTTTTGATACGACATCTTCATTCATTAGAGTTGTAAGTGTAATACGTTTCTTGGCTCCGGACAATTTTTCAGGTAGAGTGTTTCAATGTAGTCGTCTTTTATGAAATTCCCTTGCAGCTTCTCTCCTGTGGACAGTTTTGCGGATATCAGTGATGATATCTTCCTTAGTATTGTATTCTACCCGTTCTTCTTCTATGCTAATTGTATGTGTTCTTGATGTTTTTTTATCACTCATATGAGCTCCTCTGCCTTCCTCTTGTGTTCTTTCTTCTTGATTTGATTATGAGATTTTGTATCATGAATGTCGACTTCGTGTTTTGTCTGGTTAATTATAGTTTGTGTCAAGGGTCGTATCTGTCTTCTTTCATTCAGGGAATAGTTTCTCCTATCAAAGATGTCTTGTGTTGTAATGCGGCTAAGGTTAAGGTAATTCTGGATTAAAAACTGGTTCCATGTGCTTCGGCATAACCACTAATATTTTGAATTTCTTTCATAACTCGGTTATAGTTCCTGAAAATGAATTCATAAATGTAGTTGCTCCATTTTATTCTCCGACCTGGTACTGCTGATCTCTGTATTTCTGTACTAGGAAGCTCGTTCAGCAACCTTTCGAGATGTATTACGGCTGAACTGTACCTTTCACTGAGCTTCTGATGGTTCATACGATAGGGGATGACCATCACCACACCATCTCACCCTGATTTCAAATGAGACTGTCCCCTGTTGACACCAATGCAGCCTCAGAAGCTTGTGTGTCCCAGGCTTGACTTAGCACTAGGTGCCAATGTAACTGCATAAGGGGGAGAAAGCACCAAATATATGTGCTAATTTTGGTTCACCCCGGGTATTTATTTACCTCTATTCCTAAGCCGCGTTCCGTCATCCACCACATACGGGGTTCACCTCTACTAAGAGACTAGCAACTCCTCCGGATTATTATTATAATTTATGCAATTGTATATTCTCTGTTCAAACAGGTAGTTGGGTGGACTTATACGCCAATCCGGAAGTGAAATTTAGTCTTAGTCGAGACTAAGAAATTTCCTTGTTAGGTGGCTTATTTCTAATATAACAGATTGCTGCATTTCTGAAAGTTCATTTCTAGTAAATTGCAATCTTGCAAGGTGACATTTTAGTGTTTTGCAAATGACTCCAGTTTCTGAAATTATAAGAGGAATAATTATTATATCATTTCGTTTCCCGATCTATTGAATTTTTTGCCTTAAGTGCCTAATATTTTCGATTTTTTGTTTGTTCTGTCTTTTTTGTTTGTTCTCTGTGGAAGAAACAGCTACGGCAATAATATTTTTTAAATTTAGATTGATCTATTAACATTATGTCTGGCTAATTATGATCTACAGTTATGTCTGTAAAGATTTGGTTGTCCCAGTACAGAGTAACGTTTCTATTTTCCAGGACAGGTGGTGGGTTGAATTTATAGTAGGGAAAATTGTTTCAACTAAGTTCAAGCTTTTAGTTAGCTGCTGACGAATTATTTTGACCACTTGACTATGTCTGCAGGTGTAATCCAAAGGGGCGAGAACTTGGCAACTCGAATTAATGTGATGGATTGTTTCATTGCAGGTGTGGCATGCTCTATGCAATCCATCGACATCCTCATGCAGAAATTATTTTCTCTAATATCTAGTTGGAATTGCATGATTCTGTATGGCACACACGAACCCTTCAGTCTCTGCATGGCCTCGCCGGTGTTTCAATCAAAAAAATTATTTTTTCTGGTCAACATTTCCATCCTGCAGATAATTGGGAATTGTACATGTAAGGGTTTAGCAAGCCATTTTGTACCACAGGATTTGATATAATTTATAGGTAGTTCAAAATTTTCGGATTCCTTAAAGGGGAATGCCATTTTTATCTAAACAAACAAGTGGCTGATAAGGGTCGTTCCTACTCTTGAAATAATTTCTTAGTTTTGTAAGCTACGAATGACAAAGATTTGGGTCGTCTAACAGTCTCTTCCCCCCTACTGACCTTAGCAGATAAAGACGGTCAACACATCCTTTGGCATGGTATCTTATAAATTTGGTCATAAGAGTGCGCGTTTTTCTGTCTATGTTGTCCAGATCTGTGTTGGACCAATTAATTATTCCAAAAGTATGTGTTAGAACAGCTATTTATTCCCATAACCAGATTTTTTGTATTTAATTGCGACTTCAAATGTGAAACGAGCCATTTTTCACAATACTTGTTTTGAAAACACTTTTTGAGAACTGAAGGTCAAATTTGCGATTTTGTAGGAAGCCAAGACAATGATAATTTTGATCTTATTCTAGACATTTTATGAATAATTCAGTTGATACTTCATAAATTTTTCCTCCTATGAATTTACCTCTATTAATATGCAAGTTTGCACATTTATCTAACCCAAAGAACATTTTAATGTCTCAGCTATAGAACTGTATGATATTTACAAGACTATGCAGATTATCAGGAGAGTTAGCGAACAGCATAATGTCGTCCATACACATTATGGGCTAATTTGGAATAAATTTTGTTTTGTTAATAGTTTGGCATGAGATTCTGGATCAGCGTGTTCCTTCTTTCACCATTTATGTAAGATGTTATTTGTCCGATTTCTCGGTGCAGGGTGTTGAAGGTTAATTGTGGTCAGGTACACCAAGCTGGCTTTTTGCTGGGACGAGGTTTTCTTCCTTAAGAGCTTCGTCAACCAATTTTCTGTGAAATGGGAATATTCATAATGTCCAGGAGCTTGACACCTGTACTATACACTGTAAGATGATAGTTAATTATTTCATTCTGAAATGAATTGGGATACTATCTTGATTTGATTGTTTGTTTGGATTGATCCTTACATGTGACCATCTATGTTCAGGGAAGGTTTGGTCATATAAAATCGTATTATACCTAAAGAATTTTCCTTGGTAGAAGAGATCATCTTTGACCGGTTTTGTCCGTCTTTATTTTCATGTTGTTAAAATTGGGTTAGTTGTTCTCATTTTCTGGATGTAAGTGTAGGAAATTTTCAATGTTAAATTAATTGTTACCTACTTCTTTCTTAATTTGCTCTCTTTCTAACGGGATTCATAATTCTTTTTCCAATTGAATCTTCTTCTATCAGTTAAATTTTGTTCTGTGAAAGTGTGTTTCGAGTGAAGTTCATAGAAAGCTTAATAAAGAATAATCTTTCTTAAGTCTTTCTAAATCTTGACATTCACTTTATAATAGAGGTCTGTTATTCCTACATTTGCATCTTTAGTCTATTGGACACGTGCTGCTGCTTTCTGTTTCATGTTATGTTCCTTTGAGCAGCCCCACCTTGAGAAATGTGTAAGCTCTCTGGAGAAAGTTTTTTTAGTCCGTTTGATAACTTTCACCATTACAGCAAGAATATCTGGTTCCACTAGACTCTTTACAGGCGAAATGTTCTTCAGATTTGCGGTTTTACCTACCAACTGTCTGCTGTCCTTATTGACCCAGGTGTAGACCGATCCGGTTTTTGGTTCTGATTTGCTTTGTTTGTTAGTTGGCATGTTTTGTCCCACGAGAAGCAAGGGTTGTCAAGTCGAGAGCAGAAGAATCCCGCGTTACAACACTAAGGTTTAGTACAGCTAGAGAGCGCCAAGTATGCAGAGGACATCGTTCAGAAATGATTAATCCACAGCCATCCTTTCCATGGGCACGATTGCTTCCACCTAGGAATTGGGGATTTTTTTCTCGACGTTTACTCCTCTAGATCCACCGTGTCCTGCGTCAACAGGTCACCTCCCTGGGGTGGTTGAGGACCAGTTCCGAGTGTAGTCCAAGCAAAGGTGCAACCCCTTCCACTTTTTTTAAATTGGAGCTTTAGGGTTCGTCAACATCTAGACCATTAGAGCTCTTTCTCCCAACCACCTTGACCCTTATTATAATAAAAATAATAATATAAAAATCCTGTGTCGTTTCGAGTCCACCTGGAGAACAGCACCAATGGATCTCCTTCTGTAGTAAGAGGCGACTAATCGGAGCAGCTGACCGCTGTCCGCACCAAAATGTGTCCATCTTCAAAACATTGCCCTCTCTTCCTCACCAGCAGAAGCCAAAAGGTGGATTGAGTAACTTGGAGGCTCCTGTTTCTGACCCTATAGGAGAATCCCATTTTACCCCAATCCTTTCCATCATCTCTATTTCAATTACACTGCAAAACAGCAACAACGTTGCATTATTAACCGCACTCTCTGACAAGAGTCCACGAACTCCGATCGCCGGTATGCAGAGGGTACAGACCAGAAACTGGAGTGGCATACCAGGCCGTCGAATAGAAGCAGGATCGAACCTTGCACTATCCATCAAGGAGGCTGCTCTTGGCAATCGGTGTAAATCTCGCGAGGCTTAGTAATGCCGATTGGTAACCAGAGGTACCGTTGCTGGGCCTCGTGGGAGTGCTTTCCCGAGACCACTGTGGGTCGCAGAAACGGGCGATTCGGAGCTATCTGTGAGACGTACTGTCTACGTTGTACTAAATGACCTGGAAAAAGAACGGAGGTAATGAAATCATATGAAACTATTGAGTCTTCAAAATGGATAGAACAAGAAATAATAAAGAAACTGGTTATAACGTGCCTTGTTCTTCAAACGTCCCAAATCTACGCTCAAGGTATAAAAAGTGAGTCAACAATTTGACTGATTCTGGTTATCCAACTGAAGAAAATCAACTAGATCCAGGGCACTGGTCAGAGCCATCGTATAAGATGGACCAACGACGAATTAGTAGGAGTAATGTTCTGCTTTTACTACACTAAGTTGCAATTTGGTTCTGAGACATGTCTTTAAGATATGGAGAGAAAGGAATAATAGATCAACATTTGATGCAAAGGAACTAGCTTCACAGAGGCGGTACATCCAAAGAAGTTTAGTAATTAAAAACTTCAGAACATGCGCAAGGACGCTGGAAGTATTGTGAACATCAAAAAAGGAGACAAAGACCAGGATTAAAATGCTGATGAGCACTTAGAGAGCAAAATTTCAGTTAATTTACATGCGAAATCCCCCAAAACATGACACAATCTGAAGGAGAGGAAGAGAACCCCAACATACATATTCTTGGTGGTATACTAGTTAAAGAATCTGAAAAAGTGAGACATGTACCCAATAAAGACAGAGTCATTAAGAAAAATCTATGATTCCGGTAAATAAAAAAAATTAATTAAAAAACTAACAATATTTTAAAGTGTCTGTTATAGAAAAAAGAGTTGAATATTTCTGAGATCAACTGCTTTATATATGCCACTGTATCTGTTTTTGGGCTCTAATGACCACGATGTTGACGAGCCCTAAAGCCCCATTAAAAAAATGTATCTGTTTTAACAGGTATAATACTTGGACAGAATAAAGTCAATGGTACTAAACTGGTTAAACACATGAATTAGGAACCGCCCTAGGTGAAGAGAATTTATGGAGAATTACAGACAGTAAGCGAGACCTGACTCTTATCTCGGAAGCGAATACAACGAAGAAACAAACGGAATACTCAAGTCAGAATCTATACAGTCCAAGATAAATATAAGATAACCGACAACAAGTCAGAGCTAGCAGCCATAGTGACAATAAAAGAGAAGATCCAATCCTATGCTCAAAGAATTCGTAGATCTAAGTATAGTTGTTTTACACTCAGAACACGATGTATGAAATAGATAGGACGAGATTTTATTATTACTTAAATCGAAGTAACTTTGCACGCCCTGAATACCCAAATACACTCCCTGAAGTTCCAAATAAGGAGTAAGTAGTAAGCCATTGGTTTGGAATCTGGGAGAAGGCACCTTCATTCAATTCAAGTGCAACTTGGTTAAGTGCTGGGCAAGAACAAACTGATTTATTTCCTGACGCTACTGAAGATATCCGCTTGATAACTGAAGAAGACCTAACCGTAGTTTTGAGGATCAAGGCGAACTGTAAAGCTTCCGGTATAGATAAAATCGAAGGTTCCTGGATTAAGGAATCATTCGCCCTTCATGGTCACTTCATGGAAGCCATAAATATATTACTGAAGAATGATGAAGAGCTTCCTGAATGTTTGACTCAAGGAATAACATATTTATTATCTAAGGGAGGCAATAAAAACTTGCCAGTTCTACCGACCAATAACATGTATGTTAGTATTTTATAAAATAGTAACACCGGTTGTGTCTAACAATATGCAAGAACATCTAAGTCAGCATGCCACAGTGCCACCAGAACAGAAAGGAATTCGCAAAGATCTTCAGTGCAAGAAATTCCTCAGATGGACAGGATGACTCGAAAACTTTTGACAATGCACCAAGTATTTCATCCCAGAGCCGACATTCATAGATAGTACATCTCTAGGAGATGTGAAGGAAGATGCTTAAGACAACTGGAAGAAACTCACCAAACTTTTACTATGAATATGGCCAACTTTGCTCTTCAAAACAAAAATGTTGTGTTCATGAAGCAAATAATAAAAGCAGAAGGAAAACATCCCAGCAAAGGTATTATTCTGTCAGCAAGAAAAGTTGTCTCAAACAACACAAATGACAAAACATTACTCTTGAAGAAAAATTCAGCTTTGATTGCAAGGTAAATTCTCAACGCTTGCTGAGAAATACTGGCAAGAAAATCCCCTGCATGGTCAGTACTTAAGAAGACTGCACAGGAATGGTGTTGACGAGAACGGTTCTCATACATGGTTAAAAAGAGGCTGGATGAAGGTGTAAACTGAGGCAATGTTAACACCAGCTCTAGATCAAGCGCTAAGAACAAGACACATGGAAAAGGTTGTTTTGAAAATAAGTGAAAATGACAAATGTAGGCCTAAGGCCATAGGCTACATTGTTTCGGGGTGTTCTCTTTTGGCCAAATATGAGTACCTCAAAAGGCACAATGAGGCATCCACCTTCCTACACTGGCAAATATGAAAATCTCTAAATTGATCAGGATTATGCAGTACATGGTACAACCACATTCCAAACCCTGTTACTAACATTGTAAACCACACGGTTTTGTATGATCAACCTATCCACACTGACAGAACAATTGCAGCCAGTTGACCTGTCATTGTTTTCAGAGACAGATCAAAGAAGACCTGCATGCTCATCAATGTAGGTATTCCTTGTATGAAAATAATAAAAGCAGAAGCTGAGGCTGAAAAACAACTGAAATATAAAAGCCCATCAATTGAAATCAGTCGAATGTGGGGTGTGAAGGCAGAAGTGGTAGCTTTCATTGTTGGCGGATTGGGTACTTTAACATTGTCTTGGTAATAAGTTAAAGAAGCTCCCTGGAAACGCAAATCAATGGAACATCAAAGATATAGCAATGCGTGGAACTGCTAATATTATGCGCAAAGTGTTGTAAGAGCACGCACACGGTGAATCATCTCCTTTGGAAGCTGGTTGTGACCTGGAAATATTCTTAGATTTATCTTGCTACCACAACCTCCAGTCGTGAAAGTAGACGACAATAATAATAATAATAATAATAATAATAATAATAATAATGATAAAAATAATAACGTGGAAAACTATAATATCTCAGAAACAGATTTCAACACTTCTAAAAACATTAAACAATTAGAACCAGGTTGCACATACAAATATTAGAGAATAGAAGAAAGTGATGCTATTGATCATAATGAATTGAAAAACAGGGTGAAAACAGAATATATTAGAAGAACTAGACAAATTCTACAAACAAGTTTGAATGCAAAAAACAAATTCACAGCAATTAATTCTTATGCAGTACCAGTTCTGCAATACAGTTTCAGAGTAATCAATTCGCGACTAGAAGAATTGAGGCAAATTGATAGGAAAACTAGAAAATTGCTGATATCGATAGACTGTACGTGCCAAGAAAGAAAGAAGGACGGGGTTTAATACTGATAGAAACAACATACTAAATAGCAATTGAAAACCTACACAATTATATCTACCAAAGTACTAATGACCCTTATCTCAGACTCTTAAAGAAGTGTGACCAACAAAGAAATAATATAAATTCAATTAAGAAAAATGCACTAAAATAAATCCATAGAGACAGAAAAACAAGCAGTTGAAGATATCTCAATTGAAGACAACCAATCAAAATTCAGGGAGAAAATAAAGTTTTTTACAAATGGAGAAGTAAACCTATGCATGGACAATCAATACGTAAGATGGAAGACAAATTGATAGAAAAAGAAAAATCATTTTCCTGGTTGACAACAGGTCATCTCAATGGAGAAACGGAGAACCTCCTGGTAGCAGCAGAGGACCAGGCCCTCAAAACAAGATATTATAGGAACCACAGTTTGAAAGAAAATATAGATAGTAAGTCTCGGCTGTGCCAACAGTATGAAGAAACAGTGGACCATATAGTTTCTGGCTGTCCAATCTTGGCAAAAAATGAATACATACACCGCCATGTTAATCTTTGCGAAATTGTACACTATAGAATCTGCAAAGAATAAAAGATAGATGTAACCGACAAGTGGTATGGACATAACCCACAACCAGTTACTACCAAAGAAGACATAATTGTCATTTGGAACCAGCAAGTAGTAACTGATAGATCAGTAGCTGTTAACAAACCTTATATTACACTGCGAACCAATAGAGACAAAACTTGTCAATTAATAGATATTGCAGTGCCCAAAGATATGAACACCACAAAAAGAAGCTGAAAAAATAATAAAATACACAGGCTTAAAAATAGAAATTCAGAGAATGTGGAAAACAAAAACAGATATCATACCAGTAGTAATACAGGCATTAGGAACTATCAATAAAGCAATATGAACAGAAAATACCAGGAAATAGCAATCTAAATGAAATTTTTAAAAAAGCACTGTTGGAAACTGCCCATATCCTGAGAAAAGTATTGTAACTGCTATATGAATTATATACAACCCAAGGAATTTGGTTCATTCCCGGTTGGAAGAAAGATACCAGCATTAGCTGAGATAAAAATTAATAATAATTTTATATTCTTTGCAATTCTTGCCTAATAGCAAGACATGAAACAGAAATATTAAATTACGAGCAAACAAGAATAAAAAACGGATATCAAAACACTCTAACAAATTGGAAAGCACTGATCATACATATATCCATAAGAGATATTAATTCAGACACAATATTTAGACGCATTTAACTTATAAAACCCTAATCTCAAACTCAATAATGTTACTTAATGTAGTTTTCATCTGAGCAAACAATTAAAACACATTTCTTTTATTTCAATTTCAGAATTTTTTACTGGATTTATGCTAGTCGCCGAAGATAAAATTTTCGTTATTTAATTCAGTAGGATTTCATGTTATATAACCTGAAACAACAACACTTTAGAATGCATCGGTCAAGAACACAAACATAATTATGGAAAGAGACCGCAATGACGAATTTACTATCAGTCATTCGTTGTATTCGTTTAGAAATATTATGTTTCAACACTCTCAATATTAGATCCCACTCTAAACCTTCTACCTTATTGATTTTCGGTCTGAGTGTTAAAATAAACTTTTATTATTATAATTAGTTTGATATTAGTAAATGATAGGGTTGGTTGTCCTTGTAAGTTTCATTCAAAGGCACACATGGCGACTAATATAACTTGTCTCTAATGCTAAATCAGTAATATCAAATTTAATTGTTTCTAATATGAGAATTGGAAGAGCCACATTACAAAGAGTGAATAAAGAACAGTTACGCGAGACTATTGTACAAAACAAACTTAATACTTGAGGAAGCTGGTTTATATTAAAATAATAAAGAACTTATGCAGCGTTGACCAATTTCGATTTTCTGAGCATTGTATGTTTTGGTTCGTTTCAAAACGTTGAATAGATATAAAAGTAAATCAAAGAAGTTCGAATATATCAGATGATACGGAAATGAACTGCGAAAGCTTGTTATCTGCTTAGATGCGAACAAAGTTGGTGCAATGATGCGTTATGTGATGTTGCTCAATAGCAAATTTAGATTTTCTCAGCATCGTGAGAGTTTTCATGAAGATATCGTTTATTTCACCTCTCATACAGGCATTCTCATCTGATTTATGATTGAATTCGATTTCAAAAATAATTTCTCATATATCGCCTGAGATTGAACCATTGGCTTATTGATCGTTATATTCGTGGTAGGGCTTCAATCTCCTGATCCATGTCTCCCATGCAGTTGGGAGGACAAATACACTTTAAATTAGTTCATTTTACACTCAGAAATTATTATATTCCAAATATGAAAATATTCTTTGAAAACAAAATTTCATCAATCCATATAAATATATACAAAATTCTGCGATTTTTCTTTGTAAAGTTATTTGTGGAAACTATTTCTTTCATCTACGACTGTTAGTAGAAATGTTTGCAATACCTCATCTTTCTGATCAGACGTCCTCGTATTTCTCTGTGGAGGGGCAACTTGACTTACACGAGCTTAGCAAAGTGAACCTAGCGAAGTATTCTACTGCCATGTTTCATCACGAGCGCTCCATTAGGGAAAAGGTGATTGCATTGGTGTAAAGTGCCAATTTCAGTGCCTTTGCATCTGTAAGGCAATATGGAGTAAGTCGAAGAACTGCGTGTAAGTGAGTTCGGCAGTATCGCGAATCTGGGGAGGTTGGAAGGTGTGCAGGCACTGTATTGAGGCGAGTGTTTACCGAGCCCAGGACACCATTTTGGTGAACCAAGCTAAGGAGAATCATTTTCGCTCTTCAGAATAGTTAAGACGCCTGTCGAACTTTCCCGGTTGTGCGATAACTGTTAGAAATCGTCTAAGAGATAATGGACTCCAACCTACGAGGGAAGCGACAAAGAAGGCGCTTCCCGAGGAACATAGGTTAGCATTTGCCGAGGAAAACATTACTCGTAATTGGGGAAAGTGATTTCCACAGACGTGAGAGTTTTTCCTTTGCAAATGAGGGACCTGTGCGCGTATAACAACCTCGTGGAACCCGCCATTGTTCTGAGCATGTGAGAGAAAGGGAACTATCTGGACGCTATCTCTGGCATGTTGGGGCTGAATAAGTTCCCGCGGTGTAGGTGTTCTTCACAGAATACAAGATCATATTGATGGGTATCAGTATCTTCATATCTTGCAATATATTATGATCCCTTCGGTGCGGCAATTGTATCCTGCTGAAGAACTATTTTTTCAGCATGATAATTCATCTGTCCACACGTCTCGATTGGTGCAGAAATGGATTGCACTGCAGAAGGAAGTGGAAATTATCCACTGGCCCCCGCATGCACCTGACCTCAACCCAATCGAAAACGTGTGGGCGGAGACGAAGCGTGTCATGGCCGAAAATTGACCTGATCCACCTCCAACAACCACTGATGCGCTCTGGAATGTTGTATGTGAAGCGTGGGAGGAAATCGCTAACAGCACGACTTGCTTAATACAATCCTACCATACTTAATTCAATCCTAAGACGGTTGCAAACCATGATAGATTGTGACGGGTTTTGGACCCTTTATTAAGTGATCAAAACAGCCCTTTTGGGGGCACAAAAATACAAACAGAGAAATCCACAACTTGATGGGCGTTAAATACTTTGCGAAGAAGATGTTTAGTCTTCTATGTTAATATACAAGATATGCAGATACGAATGTTATTATATTGCTACCAATACTGTTAGTTTAAACCAATAAGTGTATATAACTCTTTTCTTTATTAAATAATGTACTCCAATTGTATAATATGATAAACATAGACACTATATGAATGTATTTTTATTGAAAGTATTGTTTGAGTATTTATTAAACAACATACGGCATATCCATTTCTTACTCAATATTTTTATTAAAATCAAGTATACTTTTATTTATTTCCAACTTAACATTATTTTGGTGAGCTTAGTAAACAATGCTCTGGTGTATTATCATATGACACTTACTTTTCAGTTGGAATTAAAAACTCTCGAATTGCTTTTTGTATTATTGTTTTCTTAATATATTTGGAGACATGATTGCTTTGTAATTCAATATTGAATAATTTCTTCTTAGGTTAATTGATATTTTAAAAAATAATAAAAAATTCATCGTAAAATATATTATTGAATACTTTCATTTAAAAATGAACAAACTAAGAATACCGTAACTAAGTAGTTAGTGTACAGAAATTATTTAATAGATACGTTGAATTAATGCGTTAAAGTATACGTAGGCGTAGTATACACAGCATATGTATCAGCGCAATGCAGATTGAACTTCTAAAGATTTATCTCCTTTAGTTCCTAGCCACATTGTCAGATTTGTCGTAATGCGACGTTGCCGAACTGTCAATTTCTCAGCATATGTTTAAGATTTCCCAATCAATATGAGAGCACGAATTAAGGATTCGTTCATTACAGCTCTCAAACAGATATTTCGAGCTGAATTGTGGTATAAATCATTTTCAAAAACGTGCGCAAATGTCACCGGGAATCGAACCAGCGGCGTAGCGACAATAGAGTTAAAGTGGTGCTTTATATATCTCAGCAAAATGTATTTTTACTCCGACGCGGTATAATGTTTGTTGAAAAACTCGGCGTCTCTATCGATCACAAAAATAGGCACCCAATTCAACGTATTTTGAATCGTTGATTTGAATAGGAAGTACTTGATATGAAGGTACTCCCTTGTGGATCGACATTTGTAATGCAATCATACGGCCACACATATTATATTATCACTCTAGTCTGAGAATATCACATTTCTCCAATTCTGATTTATGCTTTTCTCAGCAAATGCTAACTTGTACACTCTATATTTTTTTGATACCTGGCGGTATGGTTCATCACAATTCAAGAGATTTCTGTATGTTTTTGAACTCAAAAATTGGAATATAATGATTTACATTCCTTCCCAAGGGAGTCTCCAGGTATGAGAATACTAATATCTATGAGACCACCAGAGAGGTCTGTGGGTCTTGTAAGTTGAATGTCAATGGTTCTATTGACAAAGAGTGCCAATTTACCGAAATCAACGATTCAAAATACGTTGAATTGGGTGTCTATTTGTATGATTGAGAGAATTTCTCAACAAACATTATACCTCATCTAGGTAAAGACACATTTGTCTGAGAGTAATATAGCTCCACTGTAACTCTACTGTGGCCACGCCGCTGGTTCGATTCCAGGTGACATTTGCTCAGAGATTTTTGAAATTGGTTTATACCATAAATCAGCTCGAAAGATTTGTTTGGGTGCTATAATGAAGGAAACCTTCGATAACGTTTTGACATTGCTTAGGAAAATCTAAAAATACGCTGAGAAATTGGCAATTAGGCATCGTAGCCTTTCGACAAATCTAGCAACATTGCTAGCAACTGAAGGAGATGTGCTGATATTTTGCTCTATTGTGCTGATACATATCCTAAGTATATGACATCTGCGTACACTTTAATACTTTTGATCAACATTTCTATAATATAATTTCTATACATGAAGTCGTAAATTACGGTATTTTTATTTCCTTCATTTGTGAATGATAGTATACAATAATATATTTCATGACAAAATTAAGTTTAGTTCTTAAAATTGAAATTACCCTTTGAATACATTCTTAAATATTCCGTTAAGAAGTAAATCTACAAAAATTACAGAGAATCATGATAAAAATAAGGAAAACAATTCTAGATTTTCTAATTTCTATGACAATTATGCAATATTTTTTGTTGTATTGTAGTTACCAGAAATGATTATACACCAGATCAGTTTACTGAACTCATCAAAAGTTAAGAAATATGTAAAAGTAAACTCCATTTTAATAAGGATATAGAGAAGAAACTTGATATGCTTTAAATTGTGTAATTCATAACCCAACAATATTTTCAATACAAATATATTAATATAGCATCTAAAATTTAGCTTCTAATACTTTCGGTGCACAATATTCTGTGCAGAAAAATGTTGTATACACTTTCTGTATGTCTTGCTACGAATTGAAATTAGGTGGGTATTTTATAAATTATACTTAAAACACAAAACAATTTGTATAAGATGTTCGTTGTAAAAAGCAATCTAGCTTCTTCAAGTACGTTTTTGGACGGTTGTCTCGCGAGACATTATTTGTTTTCACTTTTTAATGTGTTTTTTTTCGATTTCCAAGTCGACAAACAAAGAAGAAGTGTGCTTTTTCCACACAGTGAAACCTATGATGAATATGAATGGTGAATTTTAGAATTCCTTATACACAACCTACAG
The DNA here is from genome assembly GCA_002313205.1 of Laupala kohalensis. Lineage (NCBI taxonomy): Eukaryota > Metazoa > Arthropoda > Insecta > Orthoptera > Trigonidiidae > Laupala > Laupala kohalensis. Next base: position 147,912 of record NNCF01128063.1, read on the forward strand.
TTTTAGCACGTTCCTCATAACGAACGAAATATAAAGAACCTCTTGGTAATAAATTACTAATAAATATGCATTTCTCTATCGTAGAATCTTCCAGTAATTACATTATCTTTATGTTAATAAGCAAATTTTTATTGTTTCATTAAGATATAGATAAAGGATTTAAGTATATATTTATTAAAATTTTTACTTGTTCTGTTTGTGTTTCGATTTGAAAAGCTTCTTGTAATATTTTATTTTTCAATTCCCTCTAAATACGCTAGTCACACTCCCATCTCTCCTTCCAGAAGAACACTCGAATAGCCTAGAGACCAATATAATCTGGGATGGCATACAATCTGAGAAACAATGAGTGATAACCAACATATAAATATTTATAATTTATAAGAAAAGGAGTGCTTTCCTCATTAAAATTTTCGTCAGATTGCCAAAGTTTCGACTTTTAGTCAGACTTCCTCAATGCTATAATTACATATATCTGGGGTCTGTAACTTCACTTACAAGAAAAAGTAGTCATAAAGAACAAACATTCTATCCATAAAAATTAACGTCCGAAGCGTATAAAATCCAAAACCACAAAAGTATTTTGGTAACTGGATGTATTTATTTTTGTGGTTTTTCTGTAGTTATCATTTCTTCTTTCCTTATGAAAAAAAAATAACAATACTAAAGAAAAATATTCTGGTAAGTGATGTTTTCGCACTAATAAAACGTATCTTTGAGACCACGGAAATTCGTAGAGATGACAAGTCAAAAATATTGAAAATATTTGTTTTTCGGGTCACTGTGAATGCGAGTAAGCAAGATCTTCTGATTTTAACACTTTATTAAGTGCAAAATATAGTGCTTTCAATAACGAATTACCATTATTCTAGTTTACTTCCTCTGCACGCGTAGTAAAAGAGTGAAATGGATGGCTGATGACAAATTTGATATTGCGATCGTTCTCCAAATTTATGTTTGTCTTCTAGAACGATGCATTCTAAAGTTGTATTATTTCAGGTCGTAGAACATGAAATCCTACTAATTCCTACTAAATAACGAAAGTCTCATCTTCGAAGACCAGCATAAATCCAGCAACGAAATATTCTGAAATTTAAATACAATTACATGGTTGTTTAATATTGTTTGCTCAGATCAAATCTACATTTAGTAACATTTATGAGTTTGAGAGCTGCTGTTTCATAAGTTAAATAAGTCTAAATGTTATACTTTAATCACATTTTATGTATATATACGTTGTATTAATTAGTTATCAGTTATTGTTTCAAATTTGTGGATTGTTTTGATACCCATTTTTATCTCATTCTTGTTCGTTCATTAAAATAACAACTTCTTACAAAATGACCCTGAATCTGGAAAGGTGGAACCTACTAGTCACAATAACTTTGTATTTAGTTTGTTTTGTTATCTCATCAATTGCTTTGCTGATTTTTTATCCTTATTCTTAAAATCATGTTTAATGTCTAATGAATATATTTATCTTTACAAATATGAACAATCATGTTGATTCGTAAAAAGTTATATAAAGAATGCTTCTGAATTGCCTCGTTTTCCCCCTGCTATTGAAATCAATGAATTCTACTGTTTGTCGATAGTGACGAAAGAAAGTGAAGAAAATAATGAAATTGATATATGGGACAGTGTAAGATAATAAATAAAATGCAATATTAATATCGATGTTTTATCGTCTAATACTCTTAGATATTGTGCATGAATACAACTCAATAGTATTTTGAAGTCTAAATAAAACTGATGTGTACCATTGGTTATATATTCTGATAACTAAAAATAAACTTCTTTTTATGTTACTCTCTGAGCATATTGTTTTATATGTTGTATGATTACAGCCTAGCGTTGTATCTTGCATCAATACATTTCTTACAGACGTAATTTATTTATTCGTTTGAAATTATTGAAGATATCATTAGAATTACCATTTAGTATTATTCATTCATTTTATATCAAATTGCTTTCTATTACGTTTGATTACCGATTGACCTCTAAAAATAGTATGAAAGAGCTGCATATAATTTGAAATTACAATAAACAACACAATAATTCATGCCAATGACCTAAATTTCTTTGCACCACTGAATAATATTCAGAGGTTGTAAGAATATTAATAAGTAATTTCTGAATGCGTATCTCACGAAATTCATACCATATCTTGCGTTGGTATGCAAATCTGATTAAACAATAACGATTTTACAGTAAGAAGCAAATCTTTATACGGAGAAGTTCAATTTGTTTTTTATTCCCTAGGACGACGTTTTGACACAACAGAACTTGAGATGTCATTTAAATATAGAGAATAATATAGTTTATTTCAGTTAAGAACATAAAGAATACTTTTTGTTATGAAAGTCAAAGACGTGTATAATAAAAAATTAGGAAATATTTTTTTAACAGTGGCGTAATAAAACATTTTCTCTCGTTACGATTTAATAGGGGAAAATTCACCTGTATTAGTTTTCTATTGGTCTGCCAAATATGGAAGCAGTTTCAAGTTTGCCTACGATTGGTCAAACGAAGGTCGTCCCCGTCGTAGGGGAGTGGTGTTGCATACCTAACAAATCCAAACTGCTAAGAGCGCGGGACTTAGAGTATATTTGTGGGCCCTTTTATAATTCCAGGACCGTAAATTAATTCATTAACATACATTAAGTGTTACATTAAATGTTATAACTTAAGTATTATAAAGGAATCTTTTTCGATGTATAATAGAAAAGGGTAGAGCTCTTGAAGACAATTTCGATCTTTGAAAATGATATTTTGTGTATACGATAATACAAATACTCCTGATACTTCGATAATCAATAATAAATTTATTGTCAAAAAAACAGTACAAACGTGGAGGACAATAAATTAATTTACTCTCCGGAAGCAAGCAAGGGACCATCCCATCAATTCCGATCAAGGACCCTAAAACAGAGGCGGATTCAAAAATTTCAGCAAAAGATCCTAGATAAGATGAAAAGTTAGCTGTGAGTTATAGTTCTAATAGAATGTCAATATGTTTGTAATGGAGTTTGTAATACACTGCGGAGTTCTTGTTGCAAACCAAAATCACTATGAGCGAAGGTTTTTAACATATTACTTGAGTAAATGTTTGTAATAAGTTGGGTGTGTTCGGTAAATCGTACACCTGAAGGAATCAATTCCACAGAATGAGTGTCGCACAGGAAATAACATTCTCCTTCGGAATAATATTAATCTCTTCCTATGTTAATTTGTTGTGCGTCGTTCAAACCTGTCCATATTCGTTTAAAAATAATTGGAAACATCGCAGAGGAAGTGAATATTGGAAGTCAAGTAATACACTCAATCACTTGTATAATGATAGGTATGGCATAAATATATTTGATTGAACAACAATACTAGAAATGGGACGAGTGTTCGTGACATTGAGTCATTCGGTACATAGACCCTCTTCTTTTGACAAATAGTAGTATCTCTCTTGGAATCAATATTTAAAAGTAAGCATTAATTTACGGCGTCTCACGTTCAAAACACAACTAATTAAATAGTAATTGAACTCATTAACACCGAAAGAGGTTATTACATTTAATTGAAGTGCAGTATCATACCAGTAAAGCCATAGGCGTAGCCAGATTTTGGGGCAACGGGGAGAGCAAGATCTATCAAAGGGGACAAAGTAGATACATCGTCTTATCTCGTGTGCGGAAACGTGGCACACAGCCCCGTCAAATTTTGCAGAGCCCCTTTGGTGTTCAAAATTTTTATTTCTCAAGAGGCGTGGGCTACAGACAGTTATTTAATTAGCTGTTCATCTGGTGGTGAAATCGCCGCACATATTTCATTTGTAATTATACGAGTCACGAATTATAAATTGTATGTTAGATTCGCTTGTGAATTTGTTGATCAGAAGTATGATTAACGTCCGGAAACTTTGAATGACTTTCATATCTACTCTCTTTTTATTTCCGTTCATACTTTCCGAAGTTCATGCACTTGTTTCGTAAGCTAATCATGCATTTGAATGTCTTACGCACGTAGTACATACTTCGCAAACAAAATTAATATCCTGGGAGTATTTCAATTTAATACAATAAGGAATCGTGAGTGATTTTGATTCTTTACTCTCACAGAACAAGAAAAGCACAATTCCCCCATTCGCTTAAATCAGGGGAAAATCGTTCTCAGTCTGGAAAGATGATTGAGATGGCGGAGGTGACCAAGAACTTCAACTATGATCTCATTGCCCTTCAGGAAATGAGATGGATTGGAAATGGCAAAGTAGATATAAAGGACTTCACATTATACTATTCAGGATCTAATAAACGAGCAGGGCTATATGGAACTGGTTTCATTGTACGGGGAAAAATCAGGAAAAGTGTAAAAAGGTTTATACCACTGGGATATTGGCTCTGTAAAATTATATTAAAAGGAAGGTCCCGAAATACTACAATATTTTCTGCACATGCTCCAACAGAAGAGAAAGATTCTATGATAATCTGGAGAAAAAATGTAATAAAGTACCCAAACACCACATGATATTATTAATGGGAGACTTTAATGCAAAAATTGGCAAGGGTCAAAATACATCTAATGTAGCAGGGAAATATTCTCTTTTCACGGAAACTAGTGACAATGGAAAAATGCTGATCAATTTAGCTATGTCAACAAATTTAGTGATAATGAGCACATTCTTTGAACATAATTTTTTTTTGTGGGGCTTTAGGGCTCGTCAACATCGACATAAAGACATACATAAACATACATGGAAAATATCAGGTACGACATCATACAATCAAATTGACCATGTTCTGGTCAATAGACAACACTTTAGATTCATAAAAGATGTCAGATCAGCTAGGGGACCGAATTGTGAATCGGATCATTACCTTGTTGAAACTATTGTGAGAGAGAAACTATCAGTAGCTCGAAGAGAACAAGGAAATAGAAGAACTATGTGTAAAATAGAACTATTTATGAAGAAAGGTTCCATTGAAAGTTATAAGAAAGCAATTGATGAAAGGCTGAATAAACCAACAGAAGTTCTAGGAGAAGAAGAATCAGTTGATAATCAGTGGGAGTTCATTAAAGAATCGATAATAAATGCTGCAGATGATACAATAGGGAAAAGACAGTGGAAGCAAAATATAGAATGGTTTGATGAGGAGTGCAAGAAAGCCTTAGACGAAAGAAATAGAGATAGACAATTAATGATCCAAAGAGAGACTAGATCAACAAGGGTCAGATATAAAGACAGCAGAAAGAGGGCCAATAAAATAATAAGATGTAAGAAAAAAGAATATCTGAAACAAAAAATTGCTGATATTGAACAACGTAATGATAATAATGACAGTAGAAAATTTTATGAAGCAGTTAAAATATGACAAGGGAATATCAGGCAAAAAGTAATCTGTGCCGAGATAAAAATGGAAAACTGATTGAGGATCAACAGAAAGTATTGGAAAGATAAACTGAATTCTAAACACTAAAGGGGAAACAGAAATGGATAGAAATGAAGCTGAATCATTGGAAGGATTAGAATATACTGATAACAATGAAGAGATAGAAGCACCATCAATAGACGAAGTGAGAGAAGTGGTGAAGAAGATAATGAATTGAAAAGAACCTGGAGAAGATGTAATAGTTGGCGAAATGATAAAGGTAGGAGGAGAGAAATTGATAGAGACACTACATATACTAATATGTATTATACGAGATACAAATGAAATACCAAAGGATTGAAAAAAATGGACTTATTTACCCAATTTTTAAAAAAGGAGATAAATCAGAGTGTAAGAATTATAGAGGGATAACATTATTAAACACTGTCTATAAGATCTTTTCTAGTATACTGCAGAAACGAGTAAACGTTTTCGCAGAAAACATGATTGATGAATATCAATGCGGATATCGAAATGGCAGAGGATCAACCGATCATATATTTACACTCAGGCAAATAATGGAGAAATGTTATGAATTCAACATTGATTTGCACATACTGTTTGTTGACTACAACCAAGCCTTTGATAAAATCAAATGGGATCAACTTTTTAGTGTATTAATGAAAGAAGGAGTGCCAAATAAACTGATCAAACTAATACAAACCTCTACGTTTGACTCGCATTATAAGGTATGTGTTGAAGGGAAAATAAGTGAAGCAATTAGTATAACATAAGGTGTTAAACAAGGTGACTGTCTATCTGCTACTCTTTTTAACATTGCTCTCCATAGTGTAGTTAAAGAACTGAATATTATGGGTAATATCATTACAAATCTAAACAAATTCTTGCATACGCCGATGACATAGCGCTGATATCAAGAAACCAGGATGCATTGGAAGAAATGTTTAGAAAACTTGAAATGGAAAGTAAAATCATAGGACTTAAAATTAACGAAGAGAAGACAAAATATTTGAAAATGTCAGCCACAGAAACTAGAAGAAGGGAGCAGAGAATGAGAATAAATGGATATGATTTCGAGGGAGTCAGCGATTTCACATACCTTGGAGTCAAAATTAATAATAAAAATTGTATTTCAGATGAGATAAATGAACGAATAGCGCGAGGAAACAAAGCTTACTATGCCAACATTCGACTTATTAAGTCTGTTTTACTGACTAGAACAACAAAAGTCAAGATATATAAGACTCTTATTACACCAGTAGTCACATATGGAGCAGAGACATGGCTACTAACCAGTAGCGATGCTGAGAGACTTCGTAAATTCGAAAGAAAAATTATAAGAAGAATTTATGGAGCAGTTAAAGAAGGTGAAAGATGGAGAATAAGATATAATGGTGAAATAAACCAGATTCTAAAAGGAGAAGATACAGTTAGATTTATAAAATCGCGTAGAATCTCTTGGCCGGGGCACCTGCAGAGAATGGGAATGGAAAGAATGCCTAAAAGCATCCTAAAAAGTAAAATCCATGGAGTGGCAAAACGTGGCAGACCTCGAAAGAAGTGGCTCCAAGATGTTGTGGATGACCTGAAGAAGATGAAGGTGACTGGATGGTGGGAGTAAGCAGAGAGAAGAAATGAATGGGGACACATCGTGAAGGCAGCACAGGCCCACATCGGGCTGTAATGCTTTGGAAGTAGAAGAATTGAGGTGTATTTGTGTATTGTGATAAAAGGTTGTGTATCGGTAAGGAAATTTTTGTCTGGCTTATGTCAGAATCCATGATTTTTCTCCTGGAAAACTGTTTTGTTTTAATTCCGTTATTACTATGCATTCGGCTGTGAGACAAACTACGAGTGATAGGTATTATGAATGAAGGTATGGAAAATGATGAAGGAGGAATGAGGGGTCAATCGTGAAAAATTACCAGACGAGGGTCAAAAATGAAGTGATAATTAAAATGGGAGAGGGTGATGATATTACAAAGAAGGTAACACTTATACAACCCGCATCTGGGGACATTAAATTCAAGTCTACTGTCAGAAAAAGACGAATTCGGAGACAGGTTGGAGAGTGCTCTAGACTGAAACAACTGAACTAACCGATTTTAAAATTGTTGTGCGATTGTTTGCTTTGTCTATATACTTATCGCAATAAAGCGATGCATTAATTCAAGTAAATATTGAATAAGGCGAATAATTCTGTGGACTCAACATACATGCAACGGAGCAATTTGTACCTCTAGTTGAATGGTCAGGAAGAGTTGCCTCTAGTAGTATTTCGCTATGATAATTAAGATATTTACTGCTTCGGCCACTAAAACTAGAGCTTTAATGCAGTATTACCGCGAATAATATGATTTCTGAGATTTTACCTCTAAGTCTAGTGCTGAAGATGGAGTTAATAAACTACTAAGTTAGTGATACGTGCAGTATGTTGAGTCAAAGAAGCATCACAAATAAATGCATTGCTTGATGACAGTATAGGATTTTTGAATGGACAGGATACCTTTATTCTAACATTGGAAATTTATTTAATATGAAAGAACAGTTTTCTTATGTTATACTGTGAAACATATGATTTTGTGTATGTAGCTAATTTGTACGGAACGAGAGTCAATTTCTAATCTCTAGAGTCAGAGTCCCTAGAGACTCTGACTCTACGATTACCTCGTGTGCAATATCTCGTCATTGCGAATTTCTCATTCGTTTTATTCCATTTTATTTGTGTTCTATTTTCTGTTATGGTTAGTTTATCCAAAAATTACTATATTTTTAAGCTAGGGAACAAAAGGAAATTTTGATTCATTTTGGTAAAATGTTTCACACTTAAGTTTGTATTTTCGAATTGAAATATTATGAAATGAGAGATTCGACAGTGCATTCTTATTATTAAAATAAATGTCCTCAAACAATCAGAACTTTTACATTATATTTTTATGATTATGTGTTTAATAAGAAAATTATTTTATTGCATGTTATAGGTTTCATGAAAGTGTAAATTGACGTTTAAAAATAAAATAAAATCACGTTCAAGTTCTTTGTAGAGAAAATAACTTTTTCTTCAAATATTTTGCTAAGTGTTTGAAAAATCGTTATACAGAGTTTCACCCTGAGACTACTGAACTATCATTTCCATATATACGCGGCGTTGTCCTGACTGAGTGACTGATTCATCACCGCAGAGCCTAAACTACTGAAACTTGCAATTTGTATAATAGGTGCCTTTTGTAACGTAACCAGTCACTAAGAGAGAATGTTTCGAAATTTCAATTAAAAAGGGTGGAACACGTTTGAAATCTAGTTTTCGAATTTTCGCTTTCTCCACTACCTTTCAAGAGAAATGATTTTAGTAATTTTATGCAATCATTGCTAATTTAAATACCTTGAAGCGGGTCTTTGGTTTTGTGTGTATTTCAATTTTTATGAGTGCAAATGAGGATTCCGGGTTTTCAGAGTTCGCCAGCGTTAACGAAATGGTATACTATACTTTTCGAACTAATAGAGATTTATCTCGGGTTTTAAATGTGAATTTTCATTTATCAAAGATCGAAGAATAAATCTCAGAAATTTTCTAGATTTTGAATTTAGATGATTGAAAAGGAACATTTGGAGTGTTTTCCAGAATGACTGATGTATTCATCGATAGAAACTTTATATGTTGAGAGAATGTTGCTTAGGCATTTTAGAAGATTAGTAAGAAATCATATGTGATTTTTTTTTATTTCGAAGGGGTGGTTTTGGGTGAAATGTGTTTTAATGTTTTTTTTCGAGTATTTGCTAAATGTCGTGAAATAATGAAGGTACTATTACTATTTTGTACATTAATGTGCTTTTTTGTCTACATTAAATAATAGCGAAGGGTAATCCGTATCTCAACAACAAATACTTCTAGTAGGCTAGTATTAAATAAATTTCCAACGTTAATAAACAATCAGCTCGTCTAATTAAAAGAATTCTAAAGGGTCATAATTTACTATAAAATATTTTGGATACTACTTTGCTTCAAAAATATCGTCTAAGTAGTTCATATGCTAAACCAGTCTTCAGTAACAGATTTCACGGAGCAATCTCAGAAATAACATTATTTGCGGCAATACTTCATCAAGTGCTAGATTTAGTGGCAGAAGCACTAAGTCTGCTTTCAAAATGACGTATGACCAGAGGCTACTCTTCGAGGTGATTCAACTGGAGGAGCAACTCTTCGTGGTGGGCGTCGATGTAGAAGGTGGAACGTCCTAATCTTCGTGGCTAAACTGAGGAACTCTACTTTTAATGGTGAAACTAACGGCTACTTATCTTCGGAAGGTGCTCCGACCTCTTCCTTGCGCAGTTTGAGTTTTAATAACATGTATTAATTCAATTTTTAACGTCAGATAACAGACCTTGAACCTAATAATCTAGAAAAATATTCGAGAATGATAATTAGACATGAAACTGAGCGTTATTAATAATGCAGTTATTTTGCGACACAAATTCGTAAGTTTTATTCCTTAAAATGTGGTGTACTATATTTACGAATTCCACACACATCCTTCACACACTCCAGTCGTTACGAAAATATTGCACTCAAAATAATACAAAAGTAATACTTATGAGAAGAAAAATAAATGTTACTTTTAATTAATGAAATTATTCAAAGAACTTGAACATTTTATCGTGTTTAAAAAGTAAAATGGCCTCAATTGCCGTGATTAAAGATACTAAATAGAAAATGGTTGTGAAATACAAGCTACTCCTAAATTTAAATTCGTTTGCATATTTATATCTTCACATATGAAACAGCAATTATGAATTTTTCTATACAATACTGTAAACAGTAATTACAAAGTTAAACTCTGAGCCTCCTTTTTCTCTGTCAGAGACAAATAATTGATTTGAAGGAAAGGAAGTTTGCATGAAAACTTTCGTTGGAATTGAATTGTAAATGCTATTATTATACATGTGATACACATTTTGATTCATATATAAATTTGAATAAAAGTAATTTTTAAGTTATGCAAACTTGTGTATCACTTTGCCATATGAACTTAAAACTTATCGTTGTTATTACTCAAAATGAATTTTAAGAAAGTGGATTTAACTGGATACCACCCGCATAGCACCCAGTCTAAACCCGGTTGCGTTACATCAGAACACTTGAAATGGATCACCTCTCGTGATCACTTTTTGTGTGCAATTTTTTAAGTAAAGTGTGTTTATGCCAGATTAATGTCATACCAAGCAGTATTATCTTTAAATTAACACAATTACCTTTCGCCATGTATCATATTTCATCGCGAAAATAAACCGCATTAACATTACTCAATACGCCTTATAACTGAAATTCTTTTTTAACATTGTCCCTCCAGTCGGAACTAAATTTATCGTAAACAAATAAGAAACCGGATATAATATCAATTTTACAATCCATGTAAGTAATATTTATTTGGAAATTTCCGATCTTAAGGTTTTGTCAAATGTATTGCAATTTCAAAACAATTTTGAAAGAATGGAAACGCTTTTTTCATATCATTTAGCGTGGGCCTCGACCATTTTTTCTCAAAGTACTGTGATGATAAGTTTATTTAAATTGTCTTGGACGCTTAAGTTTGGTTATTTTATCCTTAAAATTCACTTATTTTCTGTACAAGTGTATTCGAAAAATCGTTTGAACTCGAACGGTGTGGTGTCATAAAATAAACTCTAAAATTAACGTACGAAACTCTTCTTAACTTATAAAAGTCATATTAATTTTATATTTAATTAGAAAAAAATTAACTAACTTTTTTCTTTCCATTTTTTAGATTCAATAAATGTTTGCGGGACACAACACGAGACTTTTCTCCACAAAATGAGAAGACGCTCCACCTTTCCAAAGGGATGAAGATTTCATTTCATGGAGAAACGTACGCAGCAGTGTTCTGAGGAAGAGAAGAGCATGTTTGATTGCGCCACCGCCTACCTACCGCAGCTGCACTGCCCTGTCCGTCAATGGTTGATTTACGTACGTGGGATCTATCTAAGATAGTGACGGAGGTACAGAGAAAGAAAGCAAGAGGAAAACATTGATCCAAAATATCTCCACTTCTTGGCAAAGCCCCCTACTTACACTTCTGCGTCTCCTTTCTTTTTATCCCTAAGTCGCTCGCTACCTGTCCTTTTCTTAAATTCGACCGCACGGCAGGAGGTGAGTTTGGTAGCGGTAGGCGATGCGGACGGCGGGCGCCGGAGGGGCAGTGGGAGGCGGCCGGTGTCTCCGGAGGGGCTGCCGCTGAAGGAGTCGTCGGGATAGAGGGGATCCAGACAGAGAGCGAGGCTCCGCGTGGTGCGCGCACGGTCCCGCCGCCGCACCGTTTCGCTCTCCGCCGCTCCCCGCCCGCGACCTCCCCGACGCGCACCCCCTCCTACACTACTTATTTCCCCACCACTAGCAGTGGCGCTGCGCCGCTCGCGCGCCCTCCCCTCGCACCCCTCCGCCCAGCCCCTCCTCCACGACACCATGCGATCGAGGCGAGTCGCGCCGCTAACCGGCTTGGCCAGGACGCACACGTTGCAGGCAGACGAGTCCACGCGGAGTGCGGCGCTCGCCGGCTGCTGCCGTCGCGAACGCTGCGCGCCGCCGCCGCCCGCGCGCCGCTTGCGCGCCCGCGTCTGTGCTGCCGCCACCGTCGCCGCCCCGCGCCAGCGCCAGTGACTCAGCGCCAAAGCAGACACTTGAATTTACCTTCCAGCGGCACAGTGGACGGTCTTCGAGAAAGTTGGCTCCCGCGGAATCCGAGTTCCGTTCTCCAGAACAATAGAGTGTTGCCTTTTGGAGTTCTTGGAGAAACTTCGACTATCACGTCCTCCAGAACTAAATCTACTTCTGATTCTTCTGAAGTTAAAATTAAGTCCAAGTTTCAGTGCGATGTGAAAATTACAGTTGATTAATTCTTGAACATGAAAATAATCTCTGAATACATTATGAATGTATCTTATTATTCGAAAACTCGTTGATTTCAACCCAGGGATACACTCAACAATATGTTAAGTTTCTGAGAGTTTGTTCTATATTTTCATATAACTGTTCAAAGAAGATTTATGAGTTGCAAATAATCAAAAGTGATAAATAGAAGATCATATTTTATTTAGCTTTTTAAAAATATTGGCAAATAACTTGTTAGACCAATATTTAAACAATTACAAGATCCTTATTCATGAAATAGACACCACAATATGGATATAAATAATACAATTGAAACCTAACGGAATAAAATACGATCATTTAGAAGTTAACTTGTTTTCTCAGAAATGAAATTAGGAAGCTCTAAGTGTTTTACGAAGTTCACGTGTTTCAAGATTTACCCGCAAGATCAACTTGTCTGTGAGTTCTCAGGACGGGAGCAAAAGTGTGTTGTTATGCTGTGGGAGGCCACAGTGACGCCGTCTGCCACGTGGTAGCGCCCGCTCTCTCCGTTGTCGCAGAGGGCTCTTCAAATTCGTTTTTACGGCTTCTGCAGGACATTCGTCATCCAATCATCACCATGATGATGTACTCATGCAGTGCTCTAGCTGCTCTAGCTTTGCATCTGATCCTTCAGGCAGTGGGTGAGTAATCTTCACGAAATAAATCGTGTTTCGGCGAAATTGAGAAAGTGATCGGGAAGCTAGTGTTAAGTTGTGAAGTTGGATGTTTCCTCGTTGTCCCGCCCGCACGTGTCCGTACACATACAAAAGCAATAGCACTGACACGTTTGGCGAGGAATCATTTGATGAGAAGTGATTCTTTTTATTGGTGCTATTTGCAGCGGACTATGTGGCGTTGTCCGAAAACGCAAACATCGTAAAAGTGCTACGAATGTAATGTATGACAAATATTTATCTCCTTCTGGTATCAAGTGGAAGAATAAATCAAGTAGTACTAAAATTGGTCTAGTTATATTTTTAATATGCTTTAAATAAGATTTAATTCGCGTCATATGTGAATCTAACATCATTGTTGTGTAATATACAAACGAAGAACGAGCTTTATGAGCACTTACTCAAATTCATGAGAAAAGTGAAATCGTCAAACAGTTTTTGCGATTCAATATCCCTCATTTGTATTCTATCGCAACCGCCAGAACCATTTCCAATTTACGCGTGACAGAAAAGCTTGATGTGTAAAGCAATATATGTCTATAGGACACCGAATTGTTATTGCCGGGTTATATTTACCCTCACTCTTCTGTTTATCTCGCGATGTGGAGGGGAGGAGATGAGCGGACAGAAGTTGGTGCGTGGTAATTATTTATTTACAGAGTTTTATGAGCATTTGTGTTGCCCGGGGCCAGTGTGGGGCGCCGCGCGATCCGTAGCGGCAAGGGATGCCAGCGCTCGTGGGAGCTACTTGCACGACCGCGCCGTCCGCAACGCACCCGCGTCTTTCGAGACCACGAGAGTCCAGAGACCAGACCCAGTTCGTGCGGAGATGTAGGACAGAGCGATAAGAGAATTTTCAACAATTCACCCTAAAGTGTACGAGTGAAATGGTGTCTACGAAGTATCACAATTAACCTCTTATTATGTGTAGTGTATCGAAATTAAAAATTACTGCTCTATGTATTTTCTAAGCTGATCTGTCCCCGTTTGTTCAAAACTGAACAAAAACAACACTTACTGAATGATAATTATTTGTAGTTCAATTTAATTCAATAATGCAACGGAATGTTATTCAAGTCTACATATTCTAAACAATTTCGTGTGTCATAGGTGGTGAAAAGAAAATGGATTTTCAATAAATCTTTCTTTAAAACAGCTTAATTAAAGAGACGACAAAATCTATGTGTTATATAACCGCAAAATATAAGGTCAATGACCAAACGACAACTTGTTACTAAAGTAAATTAAGTCTCACGACTTTAAGTGACAAAACTGTTTAATATTTGTCAAAGGAAAGGACTTAAAAATATAACTACTATCACTAAGTACCTTTGATTATCTGAAAATTTAATGGTGAAACGTTTATAGAAAACGGAAAATAATATTCGGAAGGACTGAAGAGAATGCATCACAAAGTTCTCATTTTGTCATACATCAATGTACATTGCAGTGTTTATAGATACTAACATTGTATATTCAATGTATCAAATTTGTAGGGTAAATGGATGGCCAAAATATTTTCTGTACCGGTCGCCAACTTTCTGTTAGCCTGTAGGATTTTTCGAACTTAGTCTAAGTTTATTTCTTTGATAAAACTCTGTTTTATTTCGACTCGCAATATATTATGACAAGATATAAAAATAAAGTTTAGAAGAGAAATAAACAGAGAAATCAGACCAAAAATAATTTTCTTCGACCTACATGCGATCTCAACATTCATACGTCATTTACCGCATAAATCATATAAGATACTAGATCTTTAGTTGTTTATATTGAAGCTTTTGCTGAATACACGGGTTATTTATGCCTCGGGGTTTTGGTTATGTAACATATTTTTTGCGTAATTTTATTGTAAAAAACTGTGTTACTTTTGTCAGAGATGATTGTGTAGTACATTATCTAATGGGTGAGCATTTTGCTTTCTAGTATTTTTAAGACTATATCGTTCATGCATTTTGATTCTTTTAGTTAATTGAAGTTAATTTATGAATCACATTAGAAAAACAAAATTGAATCTGAATTTATACTGGTTTTATTCTCAATGGTGTCCAGAATTTCATACAAAAATATACAAGATGTGAATAAACTTGCATCTTTTACGTCATAATAAAAATGTTCGTTGATTTATAATCTTGTAGATGTTGGAATTACCCGTGTGTTTTTGCATCGAACAACTCGTAAGAGGTGATTAAACTTGACACAATGAACTTTCAAATGCTATAATTGATGCATATTGCTTTCCCACCAGCGTAATCTGACTCATCATTTACGAGATTGGAATAATTAGAAAACATTTGCATTTACAGTACTGCATAGCTCGTGCTTTAAATAATACTAGGGCACAATCCATTCATCAAGAGGGTTGGGAATTGATGGACTCTACATTCACTTTTTTTGTTTTGTTTGATAGATTTACACGTTCCCTCTAATTTTACTGCGCTATGTTAATTTTGTGATCATGCGAATCATATCTCAGTTGCTTCATAAACTTTCATTTTTCAGAGTTTCAATCAATTTATCCAGTGATAAACGATAAACTTTAAATCTCCTCCTTTACAAGATTAAAGAGTAGTATTTTAGCGAGATGAATCAGGAGGAATGCAATCATGTCATCTTCACTTTACATGATTTATTTCTAATTATTTTCCACAATTTATAGTAATATATCTGTCTCTTATAC